>JANPXK010000930.1:0-25222 GCA_024704745.1 Rosa lucieae
CCGTTGGATGTGATCATTACAATAAATTATGAGTGTGGTAAAAAATTTAGCCAATTTCACTATATTTTCGAATCCGATCAAATTGGTCAACGGTCGTCACTTCTATGTCTTCTTGGTTGACCGATGGCTTGACAACCGCGAAACGTACTTATTTTTTTACATCACGTCTATAAATATTTCATCTATGGATATGCGTGTACATAAGATAAAAATTTCAATTTTAATTACAAAGACGTTGGCCTATACCAATTTGCCTTCTAAAGTTGTATTTAAATTGTTGAGGTTCATTCTAAAGCAACCATGAAGTGAAAAATGAATTTAAAGAAACCAACCGCTCGATGGAGAGATTGTAATGTTTTATGGTGGTTGTAAAAAATCCAGCCAATTTGGTACTCGTTTCAAATTCGATCAACTAGGTCAAACTTAGTTACTCGTATAAACCTATATTATATATCATACACTCCAAAGAGCAACCACTATCAATTCAAAGAAAATGAAAAAACTGACCGTTGGATGAGATTATTATAATAAATTATGAGTGTGGTAAAAAATTTAGTTATTATTATTTTTTTTTTTAAGGGTCATTTTAGTTATTAGTGTATGTATTTTTAATTTTAATGAATTGTTTTTTGATAATTTATTTAATTAATAGTATTTGTGATCTCAAAGTTATCCATTATTATTCTAAATAGACTACACTAGTGACATAATAAAAAGAAAAAGAATTGAAAAAATGTGTGAAATTAATTTCTCTATGAGGTTGAAGTAAAAAATTTCTAGATTTTGTACATGTATCACAAAGCCGAAGCTAGTGCTTATAAGAAATGGTCATAAAAGGCATCCTCATAGTATTTGAGATAGAATTGGAAATTGTGGTTTATCGTTAGTTATATTAAAATCATTGTGTGGTTGACTGAGTGGAACGAGTTTGAAACAAAGTCGAAAGCCGATACTATTTTTATTATGAGTGTAGAATATTGCCTTAGTCTCATTCAACGGTCAAATTTATTGATTTCTAATTTCGATTTGTTGGATTGCAAAAAATCCTTATATGCCTACTAATTTGGTGTAACTTATTTATTAGTTATATGAAAAAGTACACCTTTCATAACCAACAAGGTGGAGGAAATAGAATTTATCAAAATCAACCGTTGGATGTCATCTTGACGAGAATAAATTATTGTGGTCAAAATTTCAGCTATTTTCGTCGTTGTTTGGGTATCAATCTACTATGTCAACCCTAAACCTTAAATACTACAAAAAAATTAATATGCACATAACCACTCATTCGCAAATTCTTTTTCCGAGCTGTCAGTTCTCATACTCTCGTGGGCATAAGCTATATCAACTAATGTAAAAAAAATTTAAAGTTTATTTCCTCGTGATTCAGCTCCTCTTATAGAAGTAGAAGCATATAAAAGGTTGACCGTTTTATTTAATGTCGAAATGATGGCGGATCAAGTTATTTTTTTACACAATATATGATAATACGCTATAAATAGATTGGTAATGTCAAATTTATCAATTTTTAATTTCAATTATTAGGATCGCACAAAATCCTTATATGTCTACTAATGTGGTTTAACTTTGTTTATTAGTTGTATCAAATAGTATACCTTCCATGACGAATAATGTGGATGAAATAGACTTTATCAAAATCGACCGTTTGATGTTATCATGATAAGAAGATATGATTATGGTCAAAATTTCATGTATTTTCATCATGCATTGGGTCTCGATCTACTAGGTCAACTATGAAACCCTAAATACCACATAAAACTAATATGCTCATAACCGATCACTCGCAACTTCTTTTTTCGATCTGTTAGCTCTCACACTCTCGTGATTATGACCTATATCAACTAATGTAAAAATTTCAGAAAGTTTATCTACTCGTGGTTAAGCTTCCCTTAGGGAGTTATAAGTGTGTAAATGGTTGACCGTTTTATTTAATGTCGAAGTGATGACGGATCGGGTTAATTTTTTTACATAGTACCTATGAATATGCTATAAATAGATGTGTAATGTTAAATTTATCGATTTTCTATTAAAAATCTTTAGATCACACAAAATCCTTATATGCCTACTAATGTGGTCTAACTTGTTTATTAATTACATAAGAAAATTTACCTTCCATAAGCAACAAGATGAGGGAAATAGACTTTATCAAAATCGACCGTTGGATGTTATCATGATAAAAATAAATGGTTAGAGTTAAAATTTCAACTATTTTCGTCGTCTTTTGGGTTTTGATTTAGTAAGTCAACAATAAACCTTAAATACCACATAAAACTAATATGCTCATAACTGCTCACTCGTAACTTATTTTTTCGATCTGCTAGCTCTCACACTTTCGTGGGTAGAAGTTATATCAACTAATGTAAAAATTTTGAGAATTTTGTCTCCTTAAGGGTCGGCTCCCGTTAGGGAAGTAGAAGCTTTTAAATGGTTGACCGGTTTATTTCATCTTGAAATGACGGTGGATTGGGTTAATTTTTTTTACACAATACATATTAATACGCTATAAATAGATGGGTAAGTTCAAATTTATCGATTTCTAATTTCAATTTTTTGGATCGCACAAAATTCTTCTATGTCTACTAATATGGTATAACTAGTTTATTAGTTGTGATGAAAAATATACATTCCATGAGCAACAATGTGTATGAAATATACTTTATCAAAATCGACCGTAGGATGTTATTATGATAAGAAGAAATGGTTATGGTCAAAATTTCAGCTATTTTTGGCGTCGTTTGGGTCTCGATCTAGTAGGTCAACCCTAAACCTTAAATACCACATAAAACTATTTATGCTCATAACCGCTCACTTGTAACTTATTTTTTCGATCTGTCTGCTCTCACACTCTCGTAGGTAGGAGCTATATCAACTAATATAAAAATTTCGGGAATTTTATCTCCTCAAGGGTCGGCTCCCCTTAGGGAAGTAGAAGGTTTTAAAGAGTTGACCGGTTTATTCCATGTCGAAATGACGGAGGATCGGATTAATTTTTTTACACAGTACCTATTAATACGCTATAAATAGATGGGTAATGTCAAATTTGTCAATTTGTCAATTTTGATTTTTTGGATCGCACAAAATTCTTATGTCTACTAATGTTATAACTAGTTTATTAGTTGTAATGAAAGTATAAATTCCATGAGCAACAATGCGTAGGAAATAGACTTTATCAAAATAAAACGTAGGATGTTATCATGATAAGAATAAATAGTTATGGTCAAAATTTCAGCTATTTTCAGTGTCGTTTGGGTCTCGATCTAGTAGGTCAACCATAAACTTTAAATACTACATAAAAATATATTTTTCATAACAGCTCACTCGTAACTTATTTTTTCGATATGTTAGCTCTCATGCTCTCGTGGGTAGGAGCTATATCAACTAATGTAAAATTTTCGGGAATTTTATTTCCTCAAGGGTCGATTTCCCTTAGGGAAGTAAAAACTTTTAAAGAGTTGACCGGTTTATTTCATGTCGAAATGACAGCGGATCGGGTTAATTTTTTTACACAATACCTATTAATACTCTATAAATAGATGGGTAATGTCAAATTTATCTATTTCCAATTTTTATTTTTTTGGATCGCACAAAATCCTTGTATGTCTACTAATGTGGTCTAGCTTGTTTATTAGTTGTATAAAAAAAATGCATCTTCCGCGAGTAACAATGTGGAGGAAATAGAATTGATTAAATTGACCGTTTGATGTTATCATGACAAGAAGAAATTGTTGTAGTCAAAATTTCAGCTATTTTTCTCTTTGTTTGGGTCTCGATTTTCTAGGTCAACCTTAAACCCTAAATACCACATAAAACTAATATGCACATAACCGCTCATTTGCAACTTCTTTTTCCGAGCCGCCAGTTCTTACACTCTCGCGAGTATGAGCTATATCAATCAATGTAAAAATTTAGAAAATTTTATCCCCTCGTGGTTCGGCTTCCCTTGGGGAAGTCTAATCCTACTATCTGTTTCCCCATTTTTGTATGCCTTGATGAGGCTGTCCTTTGAGAAATTTGATATATAAATATAGGGTTATAAAGGTAACTATATTTGACCGAGAAACCGAAATACAAGGCTTGAGACACTATAATAAAGTATGCTGCACAATGAGTTAGTAAAAATTTTCGAGAATTTTTTCGGACACCTGAACTAAATTTTATATATAATTTTCAGAAGTCTGAAGCTTGTTAAATTAGCTTAATAAAAATGAAATTTTAGATGGTGCGATCTGGAACTTTGATCTCAGCACCTCTTCATCTGAACCGTCCATGAATTATTATTTCGGGCCAATAAATAGGGCCAAGTCAGATCGGACGATCCAGACGAGCCAACCTTTAGAACCTTTACTTTTGCCCACCTTCTAAATTAATGCCACATGTCCTTTAAATTTAACCATAGGTTTTTTTTTTTTGAGAATAATTTAACCATAGTTAACTATATAAAACTTATAAAAAAAAATAATTATGATAATGATGAAAGAGAATGAAGGAAAGGAGAAAACCAGTTCCTCTTTCCTGACGGAAGCCAGCAAACCAAATCCATCAAAATTTATTCTCAAAAAAAAAAAAAAAAAAAACCATCAAAATCTCATCTTTAAGAAATTCATCTTCACAAATACCCAGCAAAAACTAAATGGGTCATGTTCCACTCTTCCTTTACATGAGATTTTTTACGGATGCATGGTTTTGGACTACAAATTCAGTTTAATTGAAATTCGATTAATGGCAAGTGCAGTTGCAGACTTGCAGTGTGGATTTACTTGGTTTTAATGACAAGATGGGTTATCAGAGGACGACGACAATGATGATCATATTTGGATTTGAGAGTTGAATTCAAGGTGGAAGAGAAATCGGGGTTGTCTGCCTATTTTTTTGAATGTCAATCAAATTGTAGAAACATCTCTCAAGATTGGATTGCAGCTTTGGAAAAGCTTCTTTGGACTTGAAATGAGTTTCTGTCAATTTCTTCTTGGGTCTTTTGGGTTTGCATGAAGATGGAAGAATAATAAAAGTTGCAGTTGTTGCTGGGTGTCGGTACCAAAGGAAAAGGAAGAAGAAGATGACAAGCAAATTTGTATCCATGGAGAGCAGGTTACCCGGTGAACATTTTCAACCATTAGATTTCAGATATGATATCCAGCGGTCCATATTATGCTGACGTGCCCAAGCATGGCAAACTCCGAGCACGGAAGAATTTTCGGTAATTTTTTTATGTACTTGCCCATGTCAAAACCATCATCCCATTGCATCATATCAAAACCATCGTCCCATTGCATGCATACACAACCAAGTCTCCAACTTTAAAATAAGGGTTTTTGTCCATTTACCCCATTTCTAGGGATTTTTTTCCCACTTACCCCATTAAGTTTTTTTAATTCCCTTTTACCCAATACACTCTAAGGGACTCTTCCCTAATACCCCATTAAGATTTTTTTTTTGTTTTTAATTTTTTTTTAATACCATTTTACCCCTTACCCCTTTGTTACTTAGAGAGAGAGAGAGAAACCATATGAGACTTCGCCGGAGCCCGTCACCGGCCGCCGGAATCCAGTCACCGGCCGCCGGAATCCGGTCACCGGCCTCCAAATCCGGTCACCGGCCGCCGGATTCCGATCATCGATGGTCGGATTCCGGCCAACTTTCCCCTAATAGACGTCTATCAGCCATGTATTGCCCCTAAATAGACGTCTATTGCCCCCCAATAGACGTCTATCAGCCATGTATTGCCCCCCAATAGGCGTCTATTGGCTCCCAATACAATTGACGTCTATTGCCCCCCAATAGACGTTTCGATTATCGAAATGGGAACTAATCTTCCTATAATTAGACAAATAAAGCTTTGATTGAAGAAAAAAAGAGGAGATTACATCAATTTAAAACGTGTATTGCCCCCCAATAGATGTGTATTGACCCCCAATAGACATTTAACAAACGTCTATTGCCCTCCAATAGTCTTTTTCTTTTTTCTTTCCTTCTATTCTTTTGCCCTCATTTTATCCAAAAAAAGAAGAAACAAGGTATGTATGCCCACAATTTCACAAAAGCAAAAGAGATGACCAATTAACTTCAAATTTCTTAGCCCTCAGCAACCTTTTCATGCTCCATTTTTATTTTTTTTTGGACAATAGAACCATTACAACAGAAGAAGAAACAGAGTATGTTTTCCTCCTCAAAAAAAAAAAAAAAATCATACGCTTTTGAAACAGGGAGAAGCAAGATGCCCGAACCCGAAACAATTCGGAACCTTACTGCTGGAATCGAAACGCTCAGTTCATGGTTCACACGCCGGTGATTCCTACGCCTAGTTCATGTGTTCACCGTTCCAGGTAGACCTGCTGGACTCAAGGACGTGGTTCAGACGCTGGTGAAGTCTCCGGTGGGGCGGAGGCCGGCACGATCGCGATCTGGGGAGGAAGTCAGGAACTGAGGCCGCGCCATGAACTTCTCGAGCAAAATCTTAGATGCAGATTTGGAGGTGACGTAGATGCAAATCGTCGTCCAAGGCAGATCGAGGAAGAAGAGAGAGAGAGAGAGATTAATGATGAGAGAAGAGGGCCGAGGCAGAAGAAAAGCAGATCGAGGATCAACTAACCGAGATTTGCCGGAAGCCGGCTGAGGCAGCAGTTCTGCAGAGAGAGAGAGATAGAGGAGAGAGAAAGAGAGAGGGCGAGACGGAGACGGCGAGGGAGATAGAGTGGGATGTAGTTTTCAATTTTATGGAGGCCAAAATCGTCATTTAGCTATTAAATGGGGTTAGTGGGAACAAAATTCTCTTGATGGTGTAAGTGGACTACTTTTAAGTCATTTTGGTGCTATGGGTCAAGATCCCCTAAAATAACAAAAGAACAACATCATGGATGGAACATCTCCAATTAACTAGGAAAACTAGACCAAATCTTGAGGTGAGATGTTTATTGGTTGGCAATTGTGACCTCCACTTCGACACCAGATTCAATTGTAATGGAGGTGATCTGCTTCACACATCAGGAGAGCTGAAGAGATCAATAACACGCTTATGCCCACGCAACTCAAATCTGTCCCATGTGTTGGTACCTGCAAATCACAAACAAACAGTTAATGCCAACAAGCAAGTGTAGAGACCATGACTGTATGAAAAGACCAACATCAAAAACAAATTACACTCCTCTAACTCATCATAAACTAGAAAGCTTCCTACTTTTTGAGTGAAGAACCAAAAAAGAAGAAACACTCGCTATACATCATTGAGACATAAGCATCATCTATCTAGCATGCAGTAAACCAGATATGAATCCATAGGCTAACCAAAGCTCTGTTCACCGAAACATACCTTCTCCACAGGGTGACTTCCTGGTGGTAATGTGCAGAACCTTGGTAGGCATCTTCACTGGTCCCTTCACCCTGAGCCTCCTGTCCTTGGCACCGCGAACCAAATCAGCACAAACTATCAAACAGAACAGATATCAGAACAACAGGCTAAAAACTAGTACTCAAACAAACAAAACTTCATAATCAACACAACTAATGCGCAGAATCATCCAAAAAATGCTTCAATAATTTGCAAAAACCTCAGTTCAACCATGTCCAATATAAGAAAAATTAGTAATTGATCAAGTATCATGCTTATCAAGCTCATTAAAACCATAACATTGATCGACACGAACGCAATTCAAATATAACAAACACAAGTTACTGAATCCCTAGACAAGTCTTACTTCAATATATACATTACAAGTTTACAACACCCGAACAGAGTATTCAATATAACTATGAAATGGGTCTTTTACTAACATTATAGTCCATTTTCAATACAAATTTACAAGAAAAAACGATGGTATAAACAATATATAACAAATGATAATGAATTAAGCAGAAATTGAATAGAGGAACATGGGAAAGTAAGGACCTTTCTCGATGTTCTTGACGTTCTAAGAAACCTAAGCTACCGCCGGTCCAAGCTAGCAGCTGCACCTCGCCACAGCCACCGCCGCCGCAGTTCCCCCAAGGTCGGACCCTCACCACCAACGCCATCCCGCCGCTGATGGACCAACAGCGAAGGATCCCACACCCCATCAAACTCCCAAACCAGTATGGCCCAAATCCAGATCGAAAATCCAATCCAGTAAACAGGCCAGCACGACCGCCCTCCTCCAACCCACCACCAACCAGCGATCCCGATCCACCAATCCGGAATGGCTCTGCTACACCCCAATCCATCGTCGTGATTCCGCCCAGCAATCCCCACTCCGATCCGGCAAAGATCCGCCTCCGCTCCGTTTCCCTCCACCAACCCGTCAACCCATCGATCCGATCCTACTATCCATCGAGCCCAACTCCCCTCCAACCGCCGCAAGACACCACGGGATCCAAAGGACGAGAGAGAGAAAAGTGAAAGGTAAGGTTCCTGGGGTACCAGAGGACGAGAGAGTTTTTTTTACCTATCTCTGTTTCTACCATGGTAACCAGCATTTTTTTTGGGTTTCAATTCTTAACGGCGTTAGTGTGGAGGTTAGTGTCACATGAACGGCTGGATTAAATGAATGGTTGAGATTGTATATTAACTGTAGGTTCACTTGCACCGTCGGTGCGCTGAATAATTCTCGCTATTCGAGAAGAGAGAGGATTCGGAATGAATAATGGATCGTGGTCTTCTGCCCTCTTTTTTTTTTTAAAGGAAGGGTTGGATGATTGGCTCACGGTGCTGTATGTGAAGGGATAAGGTTCTTGGTGATGTGTCACTTTGTGGTTGGAGAGAATGAATAAATGAAGACCAGAAAGCTAGCTAGCTTTGTGGCACGGCTACAGTGAAGAAAAGGAAAGGTAGCACGTGCATGTTTAATTAACTAAGCAAAGTCAGTTAATTAATACATGCTGCAGCCATTCTTGATTCTTTAATTGATTAGTTTAATTAAGCAATTAATCTCTTAATTAATTAACCTATTTAATTAAGATGCATTTTACAATTCTTCCATTTCTTCTCACTCGTCTCCAAGCATTTTCGCACATATTATCGGAAGTAATTGGATCCCACTCCTTCGATGACATTGACCATGGTTGACCAAGCTTTACTATTTCATATTTTTGTTGGAAACTCCATTTTGCTCCAATTTTGCACCATTTTCTCTCGTTTCCGCAATTCCGCTTATTTTCTACAAAGTAAATAAAAATGAATTAATTACATATTAATTAACATGATGATTAGCTTAATTCTAGTGTTTTAGATATAATTACACGCATATAAGTATAATCAGTTATTTTTGTAATACGACATATAAAATTCCATTTTGCCATGATAATGAAAATTCATGCGCATTATACACACACTTACTGTGATAAAGTATTTTCACATAGCATTGAAAAAAATGTGACCATTACGAATCTTGGTCTTGAAATCTAATTCATATATTTGGAAAATAATTTACGTGGATGTCTTTATGACTGCGTAATTTATATCTTCTCTCTTGTTTTATGTAGATGGCTGATCCAACTCGACCTGAGTTTGACATCTTGGACTCAGAATGACTTGAGTACCATCGTTGGGTTTCCAATATGGAAACTGCCTTTGTGGCAAAAGACTACACTGCCACCATTACTGATCCCAAAGATGATGAACTATCTAATAAGGTGAAAGCAGATGCCTTAATTTTCTGAGGCGACATATTGATCCTAGCCTACGCTGGGAGTACCTTCAGTTGAGGACACCCAAAGCACTGTGGGATGCCCTTAAAGGACGTTTTGGGAATATTCACGATACTTTGCTCCCAGGACTGGCTGTTCAGTGGAATGGAATCCGCTTGCTTGACTATAAAAATGTCAATGACTTCAACAAGGACATGTTGCGCTTAAAGGCACGTCTCAATTTCTATGGAAGGGAAATCATAGAAGATGATATGATCTACAAGACTCTTACCACCTTTCCTAATTCAGCTTTTATACTAGCGAACCAGTATCAGTTGGATTATGACAACAAAAGAATCACAACCTTCAATAAGTTGATAAGCCTATTGCAAGTGGCTGAGAGACAAAATAAGATTCTCTTGAATAACAATGCTAGGCCCACTGGGACAAAGAAAATTCCCGAGGCTAATTATGGAAAAATGAAAGGTGAAAATAACTCCAATGCAAGGGGGTATAGACGTGCTGATCCCTACCCACGTGGCAACAATGCACCACGTGGAAAGGGACATGGGGATCATGGAAACAAGATGCCAAAGGAAAGAGTTGACAATGAACCATGCTATAGGTGTGGATTCATTGGGCATTGGTACAAGAACTGCCAAGCAAACAACAGAGTAGCAACCAATTACAAGAGGTATAGAGAGTCTAAAGAACAAGTGGCTCACTATATGGAAGAAGGAGGTCATGACCTAGACGTCAACCTTACAGTTGCAGACTCCAATGGCAAAGAGGAACTTGCTAAGTCAATGGATGCTCTCAATCTTGACTGATCTGCTTTATTATTTTATTTTCCAAAGACAGTTGTGAAGGCATAATGCCTCATTTTTAATTAGACTATTGTTTGGTCTTAAAGTTTTCATGGATTGATGAATAAGATTTCTGAACAAGACCTTGATTTGATTATCGTTGGCTTATTAATAAATTTGAATTTTATTCTGAAGCACTGAATTTATTCAAAATTATTTACTACACATATTTACATGGTTCGACATAGCACTATAAAGATGTAAAGCAATACATCTAGAGAAAAATTATTAGAATGAAAAGAATACCATTCTACGCAAATAGAAATACTCTAAAGAATATGAGTTATATTTTCTAAATACCTCCCATTTATTTATAGGAATGAATGGAGGAGAACTTGAGTGCTTAGATGATAGTGCATGGGACTACCCACACAATATTAAGAAATAGGTAATTATTCATTGAACTAATAGCCTATAATTCCTCTGTGACTACGATGATTGGATTATCACAACTAATAAAATGGCGAGGAACTGCCAAATTTTTGCTGGCTTATGGCTCAACATTTCAAGTCACAGACGCTCTATATGCACCAAGAGCTAATCGAACCTTGTTAATGTTTCAAATCTATTTGTGCCAACGATTATCCAGTAAAAACACACCGTGAGAATGGAACTGAATACCTTGATATTACATCTAATGACTATGGAAGGAAACACATCTTAGAGAAACTTATGAGTCAATTTAGTGGACTGTACCTCACTACGATTCGGATCATTGAATCCTATACTGTCACCAACAATGAAATGTGGGACACTGACTCATAAAGGCTTTTGCATGACCGCCTATGGCACCGAGGTCGTGACATGATGATCCGTATTTTTCAAGAACTCACAAGGACATCCCTTCTTTCGAGTGAAAAATGGGAGAAAAATCCACCACACTGCAAGGTGTCGGTTCTAGGATTGCTCAAATGCAGTCATTGCTTTCTGAAGTACCAGAAGCACTACCTCCCTCCCATTATGCCTCATTGACTATTTCAAAGGCACATCACTCGTTTTGCAAAGCCTATTTTTTAGCAAAAACAGGATCGAGACCTTCCTATGCAAAAAGATACAAAACAAAACATTCCATTCTTACAAAGGATATAAAGAGATGTATGTGGACCTATCCATCCAGAATGCGGACCATTCAAGTACTTTATGGTTCTGGTGGATGCTTCGACAATCTGGTCACATGTCGTTTTATTGTTCACAAGAATGCTGCAATACTCCTAGCACAGATTATACATTTAAGGGCTCACCACCCTGATCACCATATCAAGTCTATACGGCTTGATAATGCTGGAGAGTTTACATCAAAAGCATTTGATGATTATTGCATATCTATTTGGATCGATATAGAGCATCCTGTACCCCATGTGCATACACAAAATGGTCTCGCAGAAGCCACCATCAAAAGGCTACAGATGGTGGCTAGGGCATTGGTTATGCGCACTAACCTGCCTTTATCTGCATATGATTATGCAATATTGCACGCAGCTTTACTTATTCGTTTAAGACCCACAGCTAGCCAACCATTTTCTGCGTACTAGTTGGTAACTGGATATGAGCCTGACACTTCACACTTACGCATATTTGGTTGAGCAGTATATGTGTCTATTGCGCCCCCACAGCGCACCAAAATGGGTCATCAGAGACGATTAAGTATTTATGTTGGATACGAATCTCCAACAATTATCCACTATTTGGAATCCTTGACAGGCGATCTCTCTACCGCTAGATTTGAGGATTGTCACTTTGATGAGACAGTCTTCCCGTCATTAGGGGGAGATAGGAAAAAGGATTTTCTAAGGGAACGACAGGAATTGTCGTGGTTTGTCCCCACTCTGTCTCATCTTGATCCCCGCACTTCATAAAGTGAAAGTGAAGTGAAAAGAATAATCGATCTTCAGAACGTAGCAGATTCGATGCCTGATGCGTTTACTGATATCGTAAAAGTGACGAGATCACATATACTAGCTGCAAATGTGCCTGCAAGGTTAGAAGTCCCCAACAAGGGGCAAGGTGCCGCAGATAGAGGCACTGCAACCGCACTTAGTGGAGGTGTGGTTGAGGCCGTGGCTCCCCAAGGAAGAGGGGGAGGTCACTTGGTTCGATTGACATACACCCAAGGAAGAAGAGGGTGGGTAAGGCACAAATCAATCATCAATGTATAGAATTCCTCTCATGAGATTGTCTCTGATTATAGTTATGTCCATGAATCAATACTGGAGGACTCTCCGATGTTTGAAATGATTCCAGAGAACAAAGAAATCTCAAAGGATTACGAGAGTACGTATGAGTTGATAGAAAGATCTTCCATACACATTGATGATATATACTATTGCTCAAGGAATCATAGAGCACGATGATATCGAACCACGCTCTGTTGAAAAAAAGTCAACAAAGAGCAGATTGGCCTAAATGGAAAGAATCAATCCAGGTAGAATTAGATTCTCTGACAAAGAGACAGGTATTTGGTCAGGTAGTGCTAACCCCACCAAGTGTAAAGCCTGTAGGACATAAATGAGTATTTGTCAGAAAGCGTAATGAGAAGAATAAAGTCCTGAGGTACAAGGCTCGCCTTGTGGCGTAAGGTTTCTCACAACGCCCTGGAATTGACTACGAGGAGACATACTCTCTCGTAATGGACGTTATAACGTTCCGCTACTTAGTTAGCTTAGTAATTTTCGAAGGACTGGAAATGCAGCTCATGGATGTGGTTACTGCATATCTCTATGGGGATCTAGATTCAGAGATATATATGAAAAGTGCCTAATGGCCTTACATTACCCAAGTCAAGTGACTCTAAACCACAGAGTGCGTTTGCAATTAAGTTGAAACTCTCACTTTACAGATTGAAACAATCCAGACGGATGTGGTATACCCGTCTAAGTGACTACTTGATTGGGAAGGGATATAAGAACGATGAATTATGCCCCTGCGTATTCATAAAGAAAACAAGTTCCGGATTTGCAAATTGTAGTAGTATATGTCATAACTGGTACTCTTGATGAAATAAGAGAAACCGCGAGCTACTTGAAATCTGAATTTGAGATGAAGGATCTTGGGAAAACTCGATTCTATCTAGGTCTTGAACTAGAACACCGAGTTTGTGGAATATTAATCCACCAGTCTGCATATGTCCAAAAGTCAGGCGACATAACATAGACAAAGCACATCCTGCTAGCACTCCCATGATCGGTCGAAGTTTGGATGCAAGGAAAGATCCATTTCGTCCAAAGGAAGATGACGAACAAGTGTTGGGAGCTGAAATTCCCTATCTAGGTGCAATAGGCGCATTATTGTACTTAGTCCAGTTTACCCGGCCAGACATTGCATTCTCAGTGAACTTGTTAGCTAGAATTAGCTCAGCGCCAACGCAGCGTCACTGGAATGGTATCAAGAACATTTTCGATACCTAAAAGGAACCATTGACTTGGGACTGTTCTTTCCCTACAGAGAGACAAGAGGGACCGCAGATGGAACTACAATCCCTAAAGGAAATGTTGATGGCGAAAATGCCACTCACTACACTAAAACGCCAAATGACGTTTTGGTCGGTTTTGCCGATACTGGATACGTATTTGACCCACACATCGTTCCCAAACTGGTTATCTATTTACCAATGGGAACACAGCGATATCTTGGAGATCAACCAAGCAAACCTTTGTGGCTACCTCCTCGAACCACTCAGAGATCATTGTTCTACATGAGGCGGTTCTTGAGTGTGTATGGTTAAGAACTATCATTGCACATATTCGAGGGACTAGTGGTTTGAGTTCTACCACTAAAGAGCCTACTTGCATTTACAAATACAATGCAGCTTGCATCGAGCAGATGAAGCTAGGTTATATTAAGGGTGATAACACAAAACACATATCGCCAAAGTTGTCCTACAATCAGCAACAACAGACTCTCCTCAAGATTCAAATGAATCAAGTAAGGTCTGAGGAGAATGTGGCAGATTTGTTCACCAAATCATTGCCTAAGGACACATTTGAGAAACATGTGAAAAGCATAGGAATGCGAAGACTTTCCAAGCTCCCTAGATTAATGTAAGTATCAGGGGGAGGTGTAGACGTCAGGGGGAGTCTAACACACACATGTCATACTCAAATGTAAAAGGTGCGTTGTGCTCTTTTCCTTCGACCAAGGTGTATTTTTGTCCCACAGGGTTTTTATTGTTACTTGACAAGGTTTTTAGTGAGGCAACAACTCATGCACCATTTCGTCTTTGACTTGGCACAAGGGGGAGTGTTAAAGGAAAAACATATTGTGTGCCTTTGTCAAAGTGATTGACGGAGAGGGAATCAAGCAATTACCGATTAACATCAATCAGCATGGATTACGAACCAATCAGTAGTTAATATCATCATTGTAATTGTTCTTTCCATTGTAATTCTCTCCCTATATAAAGGGGTTATGAAATGAAATGAGTAGACCAATTCCAATCCATTTTTACTTTAACAATCTAAACATTGCGCTCGGATTATTCGTCATCATATCGAACTGAAAATTTCAAGTTGAGAGATACATACAGAATGTTTGAGTAACGTGCTAACCCAAAAATAAAACTTGGAAGTTGGAATATTTATTACAAAATTGTGAGTATAATTTTGTGAAGTTCAATGTCTACAGCTGACCTTTTAAAATTCTGTCTATGCTTATTTACTATTTTTGTAAATGTGACCAGAGGGACTTGAAGGAGAAGGTTGCTAGTGGAGAATTAAGCACTAGTGGAAGTAATGATGTGTTAACCTTGGCTTTGGGCACTCCTGAGCATGGTGGTAGAGTGCGAGGGGTGGGAGCTTATGTGAATCCCTCATCTTATTTTCACACCCCTAAACGTAGAAGGGAGAGCATCCAAGAGACTATTCGAATCAGTGTGCAAAAAATACTTGAAGAACAAAAAGATAGGATCATTGAAGAGGCCAAGCAACAGGCAATTAAAGAAGAGAGGGCATTTTGGGTTCATAAGCTTGCACAGCTGGAAGCAAAGGTAGACGCAAGGGAGGTTGGGAAAGTAGCTAGTTCTCCAGCAATGCTAGAGAAATACATTCTGCATGGATCTGGGCAAGGCAGTTGTTCACAAACTGCAGGTCCAACATGTGATGAAGATCGATATGCTCAAGTGCAAAACGAGGTAGTGAATGTTGTGGATGGGAAAGCAATTCAGAAAGCTTTGGTTGTAATTGAGGAGAAAGCAATGGAATGTAAAAACAAAGTTTCAAAGAGGAAGGAGTGTGATGGAAAATTTGTTTTCAACTCCAATAAAAAGGATGAGCTAAGCAAGTTGAGTGAGCATGAAAAGAAACAAGTGGCTGACCATGGAGTTGAGGGACAATTAGCTGGAGAGAAAGTGGTAGTTACTTAAAACAGATATCTATATTATTGCAATGTAGTATAGTTTTTATTGATTGTGGACTACACACACACACACACACACAGTATATAGAAATCTGTATTTGAAGATAAAATTCCAGCTTTTTTGTGTGTTTCACACACACACACAGTATATAGAAATCTGTATTTGAAGATAAAATTCCAGCTTTTTTGTGTGTTTCACACACACACACACAGTATATAGAAATCTGTATTTGAAGATAAAATTCCAGCTTTTTTGTGTGTTTCAGGTACAAGGAGTTGAGACTAGTGCCAAGTTCGCATTAGGTTCAGTTGATCATATTGTAGCTCTTGGCACTGTGATGGAACACAATGACCCCTCCCAACTTTGTCATGGTTATCCACTAGGGGATAATAATTTGCGTGTTTCAGTCTCTGTTGCAATTGAGGAGAACGCCTTAGTTCCGTTTCCTGTGGGTGATGAAATACGAACTGTTAGGCAGGCCATGGGGAGTTGGGTACCATGGCCGAAAGAGCTTGTCATAATGTCACCTGTGAAGGTAAGTACTCATAATAATTGTAATATATCCAAATCTTGATTTGTCCATATTCCTATTTGCTTAAGATTGCAGCCTATAAGATTAGAAAATAAAATCATCAATCTTGTATGTGTAGAAACCTGAGAGGAAGAGAAAAAAGAAAGTGGTACAGGAAGACGAACTCTCTGAGGATGAGTTGAGCCTACAATCATTGGCAGCTTCCTTACCAAATTCATTGAGCATGTTGTGCATGTGGGGTGAGGTCGGATTCAAAGATAGGAAGGCTATCACCATTCAAATTGAGGCTGAAGTGTTTGGCCGTGCACGGAAAACATTTATACTACGGCAAGATGTGCACAGAATTGCAACCATGAACAAATTAACTGGGAACTGCATAGTGATATACCAGAGGTAAAAAAAAAAATTTGATTTATTTCTTGCAAGTACCACGTGTTATCTCATTGGTGTATCAATGTGAATAATCTGTTGCTGAATTCAAATTGGTGTATATGCTTGTAATTAGGTACCTCTATGATGTCCTGAGTCAATATAAAATGTTGGATATGGTTGCTTTTGTTGACCCTGCGATGATTGGTGCAATTGGGTGTGGGAAAGGTCAAGAAAGGTCCCAACATATAAAGGAGAGGCTGGTATCTGCAAAACCTGGACAGATTTTCATGCTGCCGTATAACTCAGAGTAAGTAATTTGATAACTGAATGCTAGCAACTGTTATATATGTAATAACTTGCTTGTACTGATACATGTGGACTGATAATTAAAATCATATTGTATTGTTATATAGTAAACATTGGGTACTGACTGTTGTGGATCCCGAACAAGAAATTGTTTATTTTATGGATCCCATGAAGAGGCGGTTACCCACCGGAGAATGGGTTTCCATTGTTGATAGGTAAGTTACAATCATACAAGTTTGAATAATGAAATGTTGAGTACAATGGCTATTTCTTGAAACCTGATAGTTTGTGCATCTATTATGTTTTAGTGCAATATCTATGTATAATGCACACAAGGGTAGGAAAGGCCGAAGTTCACCTATATGGAAAAATTTGTCGGTATGTATGTTTTTCCTATAGAGGATTCTGGAAGCAAATTTGTATTAGGTTCCATGATTAATTTTGGATTCTTTTGTTTTTGCTATGTTGGATTTACTACTTTTAGGGTATTCCTCCTCAACCGAACAACAAGGAGTGCGGCTACTTTGTCATGCGATACATGAGAGACATCATTGAGGATAAAGACTTTTCATTTGTTAACAAGGTACCATAAAGATTGTTTATTCTATTTGTGTTCCAGTGAGCTTTTTATGGTAATTTTGACATGGGTTACTTGAATTATTTTCAGTGGGAGAGAAGAAGCAGCCTTGTTTATACCCAAGTGGATATTGATGAGATAAGGAATGAGTGGGCTAGGTTTGTGGTTAATAGATACGTGTAGGAGCCATCACTAGCTGATGTTTTTGTAAAGCATGATGAAATTTTGCTTGTGCTGATAGATATAAGATGAAACAATTATCAGCATTTGATTCATTCATGCTTTTTTTGTTTGTCTAGTAGTTTAATTATCTAGTTAGATGTTTGGTTGTACTTGACAAATGCAACTATATAGTTACACTAATTATATGGATCAATGTGAATTTATATGTACTGTTCATTTGGTAATATATGTACTGTTTTTGTGGTAAAATATATGCTGGATTGTTTCTGGAAAATGGTTCCAAGCTAGCTAGGTAATGAATGAACAAACAACAGTTCACAAGAAGTTGTGAGAAGCAAGCTCAGACAACAACACAACCTCCAATAATCACACAACTGGTTTATAATGTTCACACAACAGTTGATAAAAAGAATATGTTGTCTGAGAGAACCTCATACAATTTGTTAAGGCAATCCAAGTTGTCTAAGGTTAAGTTATACAACACAAGACAAAACCATGTGTTGTGTGATGATAAAAGAGTTCAAAATTGAGGCTTCTCCTACAACAGTCACCGGTTGGTACCCAATTTGATTACAATATTCACACAACGGATAACCAAATAGCTGTTGTGTGAACTAACAACCAACAACAAAAGAAAACAAAATTCTGTTGTGTGAGATTCATAACACACAACAGAAATAAAACGATCACTGTTGTCTGAGTAATCAACATACAAGGGAGATAATTTTACTTTAGTTGTGTGTTACTTACCTCAGACAACAAATATTAAATTACATCCGTTGTTTGTTATTAGTCTCAGACAACAAATAATCAGTTATATCCGTTGTCTGTTATTAGTTTCAGACAACAGATAATGAGTTATATCCGTCGTTTGTTATGAATATCAGACAACAAAAAATGAGTTACATCTGTTGTGTGTTATGAATCTCAAACAACGGTAAATTTCATTTTCTGTTGTCTGACTGTGCCGCGGCATCCCCGCGCATGCCATGGCAGGCACATGCCTGCGCAACATTCACACAACGGAAACTAGTATTCTGTTGAGCAAAGTGATATCACACAACGGTGAAATCACCGTTGTCTGATTTTTTAATCACACAACACTCACTTAGACCACGGTGAGTTTGGTCATCAGACAACAGAAATTCACCGTCGTCTGATGACCTTTTTGTAGTAGTGCATGTAAACTGTTTCATCTTTACAAAAGCTTCTTATTACAAATAGCCAAAGATAAAACATCATCATATAATATTAGAATCTTAGAGTTTCTACTCTCCTTTTAAATACTTTGAATCCATTAGTAGAAATAATGATATCAAGAAGGAAAGGAAATTGCATCCATAGGAATGAGGCAATTGGAAGAATAGCGAGTACAATAGATAGACTAACAATAGATTGTTGTTCATGGAGCATAATGAAAATGCTAGAAGAAAAGGCAATCATCATGGCCCCGATAGATAGGAACAGGGTAAGAAAGCCAATTATCAATTTTGTGGGCAAGGATGTGAGGAAATCTTCTTCTGAAAAACGTGATGTGAGGATTCCCAAAAATATCATTACTGAAGTTGTGGAAGAGCAGAGCGATGTAACATCTGCAATTATAAAGCCGAAATGCCTTGGTGTCCAAGTATATGGGAATACCTGTGATGTCCTTAATTCCACCAGGAGTTGTAACTGTTGTAGCGAACATAATGGTAATGATAAGAGCAGCTACAAGTGCCGAAGAAGAAGTTGCAGTTTCTTTAATTGACTTTTCTGCTGCCTCTACCAAATTCCTGTGGTTCATAGTAAATTCCTCACGGGGTGTGCGACCATCTGAATTTATACAATTAAGATCCTTAGGACTTGCCATGCGCTCCACCTTCTGCATTTCATTCAACAAAACCTTAGGACATGATGAGGTGAAGTAATTCACTAATTTCTAGTGTTAGCCTTGAAGAATTGCTATTTGAGGCACCAGAAAGAAACATAGAAGAGATTTAATACCTTGAACCATTGGAGTTCTTTCTGCATTTGTAAAACTGCACCTCGAATATGAGTAATCTGCCTTAATGGGGACAACTTTCCAACCACATGTAGCATGTTATTCCCAAACTTATCTTTTCTGCCTACAATGTCTTTTCTCTTTTGTTCATCAAAACCATGTATCAGGTTAAAATTTTTGTCTTGACGATGCTCAGCAGCAAATTGAAATACGGTCTTGTCATTTTCATTAGTGATCGCAAGGAACCTTGGATAAGATCTCAATAAATGACAGATGAATGGAGCATGTCCTCGTTCTGCTGCTTGGAAGAATGCTTTTTGGACCAATTTATGTTGTCTATAGTTGAGATTATCTTCACTTTCTAACACTTGATGCATGCACCGTAGAATTTCGATGGTCTTGACATGGAGCAATTTCATTTGATATATACGATTAATTCCTATATTTAAAAGAGTATAGAATTAACAACGACCTTTCAAAAACAAAGTGGCATAACTATTAATAATTTTGATGTAGCATACCAGAAAGATGAAGGAGATTGGCAACTAGTCCTCCAGAGAAACATGTAACTGCATTGCAATTAATCCAGACATATTGGCATAATTCCTTCAAAGAATATGTTGCACTAAGGGATCATTTTAAGGATTTCTTTATGGGACCCACTTTCAATCACATATCAACATCTCGATCGTTGACTTTTTAGGAATCTATGATATCAAACTACAAATTTTCAGCTAAATTAGTGACTGTTAAGATATCAAACTAGATTAAATCAACGGATGAACGAAATCTGTCAAACCTGATGACAGGACCCGCCCCGAATTTCATCCTGAAATCCGAGGTGGCCCTGTGGGGCCCACCTTAGGGATAACTCTACCAAAAATTCGGCAGAGTCACCTCTAAAATGGACTACCCAAAACCTGTTAAACACACAAAACACTACAAGCAAACCAACCTTATACTCGTGGAGCCACCCTGCTCCCAATTACCAACAACTCCACTTTCACAAAACACAAAACTCAAAAATACTAATCCCAAAGATTAAGCAGAGCAATACTACTATACACAGGGATATAACAGAAGAGTAAAGGATCAAGTGATCCTACACTGCGGAAGTAGTGACAACTATGCCTCAAATGTCATGTACGCCCGACCTCCACTAATTCGCCTGCAAACTGGGCATTAGAAACCGAAAGGCCCAGGGGAAAGTAGACGAAAAACGTTAGCGTGAGTGGACAAAAATAAACAATTTAAAGGAAAAAGGATTTCATACTTTCCCACATTTATTCTCTTTAATAACCGATGCATGCAACAATTAGAAAAATACATTTAGCTTTAAATCCAAGAATTCCAAAACGATAAATCGACTAGCCTTGCTAGTCACCACATTTGAAAACTATATCGTAAAACCGAAATCTCATTTCTCAATAAAATAAGACCAGCCCCGCTGGCTACAGTGAAAATCGGACTAGCCCCGCTAGTCAAGCAACGATAAAATATGGGGAAGAAGTTTCACCATACGAAAGAAGGGAGCCTCCCAGGCTCGGGTCGGAGTGTCCCACACTCTGGAGCATCCCATGCTCTGCTCTTACTCACCCACAAACACATAGTAAGCAGGGAGGAGTACTAATAGGCTAGCTAGCAATATAATATATAACGACCCAAGTATGGTGGGTAAAAACTAATAAAATCCCATAAATCCTTAAGGCTTCCCCATATCCCACGAATAAGAAAAAACACGGGTATGATTCCCAACCGTACCCGGAAATAAAAGTCGTATAGATCAACCGCGTGTCCCACACGCTAAGAAATGAATTAAATCATCAGTAAGGCATTCCCAATGCCAAAACAGAAAGTCGATAATCTCTTAAAAATCTCAAATCGACGAATATAAAATAATATAAATAGTATAAATCCGGAAATCACATCGAAAACAATTCGTCGAAAATCAACATCATTTATAAATTCGAATCCGAGCATAACAACTTAATAACCGAAACTCACAACCGGTATAAATCATAATTACTCGTGAGAATCATTACTTAAAAGCAAATCCATGAGATAATTCGCAATCAACTTTATATGCTCGGAAAATATGTTAATAAAATAGAACATGCTTTAATAAATAAATGCATGCATCACTTATTTAAAACAAACGTCCACTCACAGTACTATTGGGCAACCACGCAAACGAGTTCCTTCATCTAGCCGTAGCTCGCGACATTGCCCTGTACACAATTATATTTCCATAAACAGTAATCCGATAAAATAATTACGAACTTAAACGAAATCCGAAAATCCCTATCTCCAATACTTCTCAAATTCAACCCAAATCTCTTCCACAATTCCAATTCCTCAATTTACATATTCCATAATGAAAATGAGGGAAATCTGACGGCCGGATTTCCCATAATTCCACCACAAAACTCCAAACTTCAACAATTCACAAACAATTCCAAACTCCTCCAAAATTCACCAAACTTCACATATATGCTCTATGATAATTATAGAATTTAACTAGCCAGAAATTGAAATTAAAAAGCTACCCTAGCCGCCGCTACCGCAGCCCACCAACTCCAATGGACACCAAAATTTGACAGCGGCACCTACTCAACACACTGATTCAACTTCTCAACTACAACATTCCCTAATAACAATTAAAAACGGCCGAAATCGATCAATGAAAAAAACCCAGAAATCCTCAAGAACCCTAGCATTTCAATTCGTCGATTCGGCATCTACACAACAAATCGTGATACAAGGCCATAGGGGAAATGATCAGTGATGAAAACCGAACCTTCGACGGTGAGATGGGGACCGGAGGTGGCCGAAATCGCCGGAAATCGGCAAAAACCTCAAATTGCAGCCGGAGGGGATTTTGCTTCGATCCGAGCTTTTCCGGTCAAATCGTCGAAAACCAAGGTTACTAGGGTGATGGGAGGGAGGAGGCGCTCCTCTGATGACCGGTTGCACGCCGTTTGGTGGCCGGAAAGCAGTAAATCGAAGGGAGAGAAAAAAAAACGGGCCGAACGGAGAAGAGAGAGGTCGGGGGGAAGGAGAGAGAAAGAGCAGGGGTGGGTTTCCGGAAATGGAAACCTACCTCAGTAAATTTCTATTTTATCAAAATTTACCATGAACAGTAACTTCCACATTTTTGGCCATAACCCTCGCATACTAAATCCGATTTTTACGCACTACATATGCACGCGCTCGGTTTAACGTCCTCTACAACTTCCATGAAGAACTTTTTCTCAAATTTTGACCCGAACAAAAAGTCAACTTTTAGGGCCACTAAAAGTACTAAACCGAAAGTAAAAGTGAAAGTAAAGGTCGTTTACCGTCCAAATGACTAGTAAACAGGTGAATTTAGGTTCGGGACGTTACACCTGAACCGTTTATGTTTATAATGGTAAATCACAACTTTGAATGTCTTAACGATTATTAATTTGTCTGTAAATTTGCAAACTTGATCTACTCATATAGACCTAACAACTGAACGGTGGAGATGTTGATAAGTGATAAAAAAAAGTTAGTCAAATAATTAAAATGGCCAAAAAAACAGGATCAATTAGTGGGACCCACTTTTCGATAGTATTTCAGCATCTCGACCGTTCAGTTTTTAGGTTCTAGCGTAAGATCATTTATGTAAATTTTCAGCCAAATTGATAATCATTAAAGTATCAAACTAGATTAAATCAATGGACGAACCCGAATCTGTCCAACCTGAACTGTTCGTGTTCATAATTATAAATCGCAGTTACGAATGCTTTAATGATTATCAATTTGGCTAAAAATTTGTAGAAATGATCTACTCATATATATATACATAAAAACTGAATGGTTTAGATGTGAGTATGTTATCGAAAAGTGGGTATAATGAACGATCCCTTAAAATGAAAAAAAAAAAAAAAAAAAAAAAGATCTCTCACTATAAGGGCCATACACACACGCATATGTATGTACATGAGATTACCATATATATATGTGTGTGTGTGTGTGTGTGTATCATGTACGCATACATATGTAACTTACCTTTGCGAATGAGATGCTTTTGATTGCCTTGATCTTTCTCTTCTTTCTGAACTTCTATAGAAACCTCAGGGGTATCGGTAGGTTTGGGCGTGGGTGGTATGTATATACCTATCAAGATAAAAACACGTACTGTCTAATCAATACATTAACTTAATTCTGAGTTGGAAGTAAATATATATATATATATAGATGAATTATCTAAGTGATAGTTAAGGATATGTGAGCAGCAAACGAAGAGAGGAGAGATTGAGAGCAGCACTACTAACAATAATAAATCCATCGTTCCCATATTCTGAGCTGCCTTGTATTTACGAATAATCCAGGCGTACTAGCCAATTCATTCAAAGGGGATTCACCAGAGTGGTCTTGAGCAATAGCCAAGCTTGGAAAACGCTGTATTAAGTCCCACGATTTATCTATAGTAGAGTGAAAGGGGGAATCAGTATTACACACGATCGTACGTAGGAAAAGAAATAAATTTAAACCGCCGCTAGCAATAGTAATGATTTGTCATATGAATGTTACTCTCACATACCTAACTGTTTTACTCTCAAACTTGTGGAAAGTAGCTCGGCTCGATCCCTATTCTTAAGCTTTTCAAGTGGAGTAGTATCATAGATATAAGTAGCCATTTTTGGTCTTTCCAACGTCAGAGCCATCAGGAGTGGAATAGTATTGGTGGAAGGATCGACAATACGAAGGAGTAGTTTCTTGTTCTTCTCAACCATGCACTTAGCAATTTCGGTCATCACATCTGTATCCTTTTCTAGTATAGCCATAGAAAGAGGAGTATGTCCATCACGGTCTACCATTTCTAAGTCTTTGTTTTCCATAAACGGTAGCAATTCTTTTACACCGGTTACGTCCTTGAACTGGACTGCAAAGTGAAGAGCTGTCTTGTCGGTGTTTTGAAATTTTGCTCTTATTGCCCCTGGATTTTGGTCAATAAGCTCCTTTACAGCTTCCCAATTCCGGGCCAACACCTCCGCAAAGAAACGTTTATGTTCTGCAAGTCAAGGTGACTTTCGGTAGAAAAGACTAGTAATATTAATTTCAAGAAATCACAGTAAAGAGTGAGCATAATACCTCCAACCCCTGCAACTTCCAAGTCTATATCATTAATTGTGACGACTTCGTCATTCGAGTCAACTGCTTCATGCGTCTCTTCTGAAAATAAAACGGTTATTTGTTTAACCATTACAATTTAAATTTGTTTTTTTGTTTTTTTTTTGTTTTTGTGTGGAAAAGATGAAATATCTGCAAAGTAATTTTACCAAGAAACACAAAATTAACTCAAAGTGATATAACATGCATCCAAGACATTAAATTAATTACAGAATTTTTGTATTACTCATCAAAATCTGACCGTGTAGCCCATTCTCATTAGAGTTGGGCTTGTAGTTTT
>JANPXK010000931.1:0-12748 GCA_024704745.1 Rosa lucieae
TTAGAGTCTGGGTTCTATTGGCCAACATTGTTTAAGGACGCACATGCCTATTGTTTAACTTGTGATAAGTGCCAAAGAACAGGAACCTAGGTCCTAGAGATCAAATGCCCTTAACTAATATCATAACTGTGGAAATATTTGATGTGTGGGGTATAGATTTCATGGGACCTTTCCCTTCATCTTTTGGGTTTCTCTATATCTTGCTTGCAGTGGACTATGTTTCCAAATGGGTGGAAGCAAAGGCCACTAGAAACTAATGACTCTAAGGTTGTTGCAGTTTTATCAAGTCTAACATCTTTAGCAGGTTTGGAATGCCTAGAGTTCTCATTAGTGATGGAGGATCCCATTTTTGCAATCGGACGATTGAGGCTCTCTTGAGGAGATATGATGTCACACATAAGGTTTCTACACCTTATCACCCACAAACTAGTGGGCAGGCTGAGGTCTCTAATCGTCAGATTAAGGGGATATTGGAGAAGACTGTGAACCCAACAGAAGGACTGGTCCTTGCGTTTAGAGGATGCTCTATGGGCCTACAGAACTGCATACAAAACTCCCATAGGTATGTCACCATATCGAATTATCTATGGCAAACCTTGCCATTTACCTGTGGAGTTGGAAGCACAAAGCTTGGTGGGCTGTGAAGCAGTTCAACATGGATATGGATGCAGCTGGGCTTCATAGGAAGTTGCAATTGCAAGAGTTAGAGGAGATAAGGAATGATGCCTTTGAAGAGTGCTAAAATTTACAAGGATAAGACTAAGGCATTCCATGACAAAATGATTCGAAGGAAAGACTTTTGTTGTGGGACAAAAAGTTCTTCTCTTCCATTCTCGTCTCAAACTCTTCCCAGGTAAGCTCCGTTCTCGTTGGATTGGGCCTTTTGTTATCACTCATGTGTTTCCTCATGGAGCTGTGCAGATAAAGAGTGAACAAACAGGCAACGAGTTCAAGGTGAATGGCCATCGCTTGAAGCCTTACTATGAGGCATTTGTGGAACATGAAGTGGAGGCCGTACCCCTCCAAAACGTTCCAACCCCTGAGGTTTAAATGGAGGTACAAGTCTAGGCTGAAAGACTATAAACATTAAGCGCTGCTTGGGAGGCAACCCAATTCAGATGTTGCTGTGGAGGAGTCAACAACGCAGATTTGTTTTCTTTCCCTTTTACTCCTCCAATTTTCTTTTGTACTTAGTCTATTTTCGTAAATCTCTTTCCTATATGCTTAAGTGTTTCATTGCATGCTTATTCTTGATTACATTGAGGACAATGCAATTTTAAGTGTGGGGGAAGGGATTTACACTTTTGTTTTGAGTCATATATTGAAAAATACAAAAAAAAATTGAAAAATGTCAAAAATTCAAAAAAAATTTTCGTTGCTTTGTTTTTTGTTTTGAGTCTTAGGATGCCCTTTCAACTGTCTAGGATGATTCTATATCTCTGAAATCATGATTAAAAGAGGATCACAAGATTGAGATGATTTTTAAACATGGTATTCTTTGGTTAATTGAGATATATGAAAAATATTGCTTGTAGTGGATATGGATTTCGAACTTTGGTACAGAATATAAAGCATGTTAAGATGAGTTTTGATTCATAAAGCCCATGTGAGAAATTGAGCCATGTCCCTTTTTCTTGGAGTGATAAATGAAATATATTCTTAATTTCTTGGCAAATTTTGATGATCTCATTATTCTTCATTTGATTGACTACTTGCCATAGATTAAGTTTGATGGACTAGAGAATGCTAGAATTCGCTCTTGTGCTTGTTGAGTATATCAATACATGGCCCTGATTCTGGAAGGGATAGAGGCACATTAGGAATTACCACCATTGCCATATAAGCTTGTGTCCCTATTTGTGCCCGTCGAGGGACTCCCCTAGATAAGCCCCTTTGAGCCTACATTGAGCCTTTGTATTCATCACCCTTAAAACCCTTAACCATGAAGCTTAGTATAGTTACAACCTTACCCTTTGTTCTAAGAACTTAGTGGAGCTATCTTTTGAGACATACTACATGGATTTGGTGCTAAGGATGAAGAGTGAGAAGAGGTGAAAGTTCAAGTGTGGGGGTAGACTTGTCCATAAAGAAAAAAAAATATGTGGAAGCCGTGAAAAATAAAAAGAAAGAAAAAATGTATACGGCTAAAAAGAAAGAAAAATGTTTATGGATTTTAGTCCCCCATACCTAGTGATTTTGGAGTTTACTTTGAAACAGAAAATTTGGCCTTTGTCCATTCCACTAGAGTCAAGGGAAGTTTACAATGAAGATTGGGCCCAACATGAAGACATTAGGCCCCTTTTATGTTACCTCTAGGGAAAGTGACGTTTTTGCAATGCCTTGGTGGATTTCTTGAGGTTTCTACATCTATTGCTCTACTAGGTTTTTAGGACACTTTGATAAATCCTTACCCTTCATTTCTTAAACCTTGAGCCTTGGCCCCATTACAACCTTAAGAAGACCTTCTTGATCCTTAAGATGGGACAGCCCTTGATGTGGAGATGAGTTACAAGAGTTGAACCTATGGCTTGGGTCCATCTGTGCAAGTAGTTGGTATCCTTCATGAGATCTTTAAAGAAAATTATACATGTGCTTTCGTTTCTTACATATGTGATACTTGTTATCTTTCACATATACTTGAGTGTATAAGCTTTTAAGCATTGCCATGATCTGAGAGAAGAAAGAGGGATATACCTTGTGAGGATTTGAATCAACTTGTTGAAACATGCTTAACAGAACCATCACCATTGTTACAACCAAGTCCTACTTGTGTATGTGAAATTATGTGTTTCAATTAACTCTCGAATGCCTAACATTGAATTTGGTTAAGTGCTAATCTTGGTGTTGTGAAAGTAAGAGATTGCTGAGACAAATAGTTGAAGGGCAATAGAGTCTTTGTTTGGAGAGTCTTTTAATTTCGTTGAGTCTTAGTGTGATTTTGCTAAGGGACTAGCAAAAGCTAAGTGTGGGGGAATTTGATAGGAGCATTTTAATGCGACGTTTTACTTGTTTTTCCCTACATTTCTTGCGTTATTTCCTTAATAAAATCCTGTTTAGGAAAGTTTCCATTCTTTGAATGGGAAAGTTCCTATTTGTAGAAAGTTTCTATATTTGTAGTTTCTATTTATGTTTTTTTTAGTAAGTTTCCATTTTCGGTAGTTTCTATTTTTCTTTCTTAGAAAGTTTCCAATTTTCATTTTAGGAAAGTTTCTATTTTTCTCATTAGTTTCTATTTTCAGGACCTCCGGGCTAAAAAGTGGAAATGAACGCACGAATGGAAAGAGGAGCTTGCGAACATCAAGACGAGCGAATATGAGAGGAAACGGCCCACATAAAGAGCAGAAATGAAGAAATAAGGTTTCCTAGTCCAACCAGGAAATCCTACGAAATGGAGGAAAGCTTCCCTAGCAAGTTTCCAACGCAACCATGAAAAAGAAATGGAAAAATAATGTGTTTTGCGTAGGAAAATGAGAAGGCTTGAAGATGAAGCAACGAGGCCCAAGAACTCTTTGGATTCTCGGCAAATTGGATCAAGGCCCATCAAAGCCCATGACATTAGGGTTTGTGACGCAAACCCTAGCCCTTAAGATGTTTTGCCGTGAATTAGCAAGAGAGAAACAAGGAAGAGGCATCCAAAAATCAGAAAATAATAGAAAATTTCGATGGAGATTTTCTAGGTTTATTTTTTGGAAAAAAATACTTGAAGAAACCCTAGAAGACTTTGCCGTCCAAGCCAAGAGGAAAACAAGGAATGCGCCGTGCAAACCCTAGGGAATTCGGCCAAGAGATAATGAAGAGAAAATTAGGGTTTTTGCCGTGAGGAAAAATCAGAAAAATAAAGAGATTTCGTGGAGATTTCTTAGGGAGCTTTTAAAGGAAAGAGAATATGTGTTGAACACAAAAAGCTCTCAAAGGAGTCTAGGTTCATCCCCCTTTATTCTCTAAATATATTGTTGCCGAAATTGGTGTATAAAATCAGAAATTATCTACATATTTCGGCAAGAATTATTTAGGGAATTAATATTGGAATTTTGTGATTGGTTGAACCACCTCATAGGGCTTATGTGGCAAGAAACCATTGGAAGAAATTATGTGGAGGAAGCAAGCACATGCCGTGAGTTTCTCTAGGGTTTTGGACGGCATGGAGACCTAGGGGCCGTCCCCTATATATTCCTCTCTTCTCTCAACGTCAAGGGTTCCCACTTTTGCGTTTACACTTTGAGAAAATAATTCAGAAATTTCTATAGCTTAGCCGTGCTCTTCTCCATCCTCTAGGGCAACCACGAAGTGCAAGCAAGGCCAAGGAAGAAGAAGACAAGCCGTGAACATCATCCATCCTCCACCTTGAAGATTGCTTTCGAAATTCAAGAGACCACATCATCACTGATGTCGCTTTTGGGAAGCGCACAATTTAACCCTGAAATGTCGTTAGTAGCATATAATAAGTAGGGATCGTTCTATTCCGGGGATTGAGGGTACACCTGTCATTATCAAACAATTAAACAATTAAAATTAAAACAAAGTATAATATTTACAAAAATATAACAAAATATATACATATTTACGAAAAAGGGGGGGTTTTTGGTTATTGGTTTTATTTTGCCGAAAATAAATACTAAGTTAACTAAATAATTAAAATGCAAAAACATAAAAATACAAATGGGATGTGAGAACAAGGATCAAAGTCGAAACTCATGATTAAAATTGATTCAAGTTCATCATTGTTCATCATAGTCATGCAAGAGGAATTGATCATGTGAAACGTTCTAAGCAAACAATTTCCCATATTTTACTTTCAATGCTAATTAACCTAAGTGAAAGCACCTAAATTAATCCTATCAAACATGCAATCAAACCCTAGAAAGCTAGTCAATCATGTCATGTTTAACGCATTAAGCATCTAGAAAGGCTATCAATTCAAATGTGCGACTTAGTATGAAAAAGTTCACCTAATTGCAATCTCCTTTGATTAAATTCGGTTTTTGTACAAAACCTTTACTACTTATTGATTCAAGAACACAAAACCAAAAAGTTGATTCATGTTCTTAAATTCGTAGCAACAATTATATCAAAACCCTAAGTGTTTGCAACCACATAAGATTAAAATACAAAAGATTTCTATCATGCAAATTTAATCAAACACTCACACAAAAGCAACCATAAATCACAATATATGAATCTGAAAATTAACAATTACTCATAAAATTTCAGAAAACAATACTTGTTCAAACATATGTGTCAACTAGGGCATAACCAACGAAAATACAAAGCAAAGTTACAAAGAAAATCAGATTACACCGTGATGAAGATGAGATGAATGAAGTGATGATGTGGTCTCTTGAATTTCGAAAGCAATCTTCAAGGTGGAGGGTGGATGGTATGCACGGCTTGTCTTCTTCTTCCTTGACCTTGCTTGCACTTCGTGGTTGCCCTAGAGGATGGAGAGGAGCACGGCTAGGCTATAGAGATTTCTGAATTATTTTCTCAAAGTGTAAACGCAAAAGTGAAAAACTCGGAACTCCCTGACGTTGTGGAAGGGGAAGAATATATAGGAGCACGGCCTCTAGGTGTCCAATCCGTCCAAAACCCTAGAGAAACTCACGGCAATAGCTTGCTTCCTCCACATAGTTTCCTCCAATGGTTTTGTGCCACGTAAGCCCTATGAGGTGGTGCAACCAATCACAAAATTCCAATATAAATTCCCTAAATAATCTTGCCGAAATATATAGAGATATTTTCTGATTTCCTCACCAATTTCGCAACAAATATTTAGAGAATAAAGGGGGACGAACCTAGACTCCTTTGAGAGATTTTTGTGTTCAATACATATTCTCTTTCCTTAAAAAGCTCCCTAAGAAATCTCCACGAAATCTCTTATTTTCTGATTTTTCTTCACGGCAAAAATCCTAATTTCTCTCTTCATTATCTCTTGGCCGAATGCTCTAGGGTTGCACGGCATTCCCTCATTTTTCTCTTGACTTGGACGGCAAAGTCTCTAGGGTTTCTTCAAGTAGATTCTTTCCATAAAAATAGCCCTAAAAGATTTTCCTTTTATTTTTCACGCCACCTTTTCCTCTCCCTTTGGTTTTCACGGCAAAATATCTTTAGGGCTAGGGTTTGCATCCCAAACCCTAATGTCATGGGCTTTTATGGGCCTTGATCCAATTTGCCGAAAATCCAACAAGTCTTGAGAGTTTATGGGCCTCCATGCGTCACCTCTGGCCATGTCATCTTCCAACGTCAAACACTTTATTTTTTCCATTTGTTTTTCATAGTAACGTTGGAAACTTCATAGGTGGGCTTTCCTCCTTTCCACAGGGTTTCATGGTTGGACCAGGAAAACTTCTTTTCTTCATTTCTGCTCATTTCTGTGGGCTCATTGTTCTTCATCTTGCTCCCCTTGGTGATCGCAAGCTCCTCTTTCCATTTGTGAGTTCATTTCCACTTTCTAGCTCGGGGGTCCTGAAAATAGAAACTAGTAAGAAAAATAGAAACTTTCCTAAAATGAAAAATGGCAACTTTCCTAAACTAAAAATGGGAACTTTCTAAAAATGAAAAAAGAAACTACTGAAAATGGAAACTTACTCAAATGATAAACAGAAACTACAAAAATAGAAAACTTTCTACAAATAGGAACTTCCCAACCAAAGAATGGAAACTTTCCAAAACAGGGTTTATTAAGGAAATAACGCAGAAAATGTAGGGAAAAACAAGTAAAACGTCGCAGGTTACTTTTTCATTTAAATGCGTTGTTATTGTGAGATTCAAAGCCCTAGTTACTTTTTCAAACAATTTGATCACTTTGTTTCAATTTGAGTCTATGAACAGTGATTTTGCAAACTACTTGCTTCTAGGGTTTAGGATTTGCTTAGGGTTTAGGGAAATGGCTTAAAAACCTTTAAATGCGTTGTTCTTGTGAGATTGAAAGCCCTAGTTACTTTTTCAAACAATTTATCACTTTGTTTCAATTTGAGTCTATGAACAGTGATTTTCCAAACTTCTTGCTTCTAGGGTCTAGGATTTGCTTTCGCTTTTAGTGAAACCACTTTTAAGTCTTTCCATGCGTTGTTCTAGTGAGATTCAAAGCCGTAGTTACCTTTTCAAACAATTTGATCACTTTGTTTCAATTTGAGTCTATGAACAGTGATTTTGCAAACTTCTTGCTTCTAGGGTTTAGGATTTGCTTAGGGTTTAGGGAAATGGCTTTAAAACCGTTAAATGCGTTGTTCTTGTGAGATTCAAAGCCCTAGTTACTTTTTCAAACAATTTGATCACTTTGTTTCAATTTGAGTCTATGAATAGTGATTTTCCAAACCTCTTGCTTCTAGGGTTTAGGATTCGCTTTCGCTTTTAGTGAAATGACTTCTAAGTCTTTCCAGGTGTTGTTCTAGTGAGATTCAAAGCCCTAGTTACTTTTTCAAACAATTTGATCACTTTGTTTCAATTTGAGTCTACGAACAGTGATTTTGCAAACTACTTGCTTCTAGGGTTTAGGCAAATGGCTTCAAAACCTTTAAATGCGTTGTTATTGTGAGATTCAAAGCCCTAGTTACTTTTTCAGATAATTTGATCGCTTTGTTTCAATTTGAGTCTATGAACAGTTATCTTCCAAACTTCTTGCTTCTAGGGTCTAGGATTTGCTTTCGCTTTTAGTGAAACCGCTTTTAAGTCTTTCCATGCATTGTTCTAGTGAGATTCAAAGCCCTAGTTACTTTTTCAAACAATTTGATCACTTTGTTTCAATTTGAGTCATGAACAGTGATTTTGCAAGCTACTTGCTTCTAGGGTTTAGGATTTGCTGATGGTTTAGGGAAATGGCTTCAAAACCTTTAAATGCGTTGTTATTGTGAGATTCAAAGCCATAGTTACTTTTTCAGATAATTTGATCACTTTGTTTCAATTTGAGTCGATGAACAGTGATTTTCCAAACTACTTGCTTCTAGGGTTTAGGATTTGCTGAGGGTTTAGGGAAATGGCTTCAAAACCTTTAAATGCGTTGTTCTTGTGAGATTCAAAGCCCTAGTTACTTTTTCAAACAATTTGATCACTTTGTTTCAATTTGAGTCTATGAATAGTGATTTTCCAAACCTCTTGCTTCTAGGGTTTAGGATTCGCTTTCGCTTTTAGTGAAATGACTTCTAAGTCTTTCCAGGTGTTGTTCTAGTGAGATTCAAAGCCCTAATTACTTTTTCAAACAATTTGATCACTTTGTTTCAATTTGAGTCTATAAACAGTGATTTTGCAAACTACTTGCTTCTAGGGTTTAGGGAAATGGCTTCAAAACCTTTAAATGCGTTGTTATTGTGAGATTCAAAGCCCTAGTTACTTTTTCAGATAATTTGATCACTTTGTTTCAATTTGAGTCTATGAACAGTGATTTTCCAAACTTCTTGCTTCTAGGGTCTAGGATTTGCTTTCGCTTTTAGTGAAACCGCTTTTAAGTCTTTCCATGCATTGTTCTAGTGAGATTCAAAGCCCTAGTTACTTTTTCAAACAATTTGATCACTTTGTTTCAATTTGAGTCTATGAACAGTGATTTTGCAAACTACTTGCTTCTAGGGTTTAGGGAAATGGCTTCAAAACCTTTAAATGCGTTGTTATTGTGAGATTCAAAGCCCTAGTTACTTTTTCCGATAATTTGATCACTTTGTTTCAATTTGAGTCTATGAACAGTGATTTTGCAAACTACTTGCTTCTAGGGTTTAGGATTTGCTTAGGGTTTAGGGAAATGGCTTAAAAACCTTTAAATGCGTTGTTCTTGTGAGATTGAAAGCCCTAGTTACTTTTTCAAACAATTTATCACTTTGTTTCAATTTGAGTCTATGAACAGTGATTTTCCAAACTTCTTGCTTCTAGGGTCTAGGATTTGCTTTCGCTTTTAGTGAAACCGCTTTTAAGTCTTTCCATGCGTTGTTCTAGTGAGATTCAAAGCCGTAGTTACCTTTTCAAACAATTTGATCACTTTGTTTCAATTTGAGTCTATGAACAGTGATTTTGCAAACTTCTTGCTTCTAGGGTTTAGGATTTGCTTAGGGTTTAGGGAAATGGCTTTAAAACCGTTAAATGCGTTGTTCTTGTGAGATTCGAAGCCCTAGTTACTTTTTCAAACAATTTGATCACTTTGTTTCAATTTGAGTCTATGAATAGTGATTTTCCAAACCTCTTGCTTCTAGGGTTTAGGATTCGCTTTCGCTTTTAGTGAAATGACTTCTAAGTCTTTCCAGGCGTTGTTCTAGTGAGATTCAAAGCCCTAGTTACTTTTTCAAACAAATTGATCACTTTGTTTCAATTTGAGTCTATAACAGTGATTTTGCAAACTACTTGCTTCTAGGGTTTAGGGAAATGGCTTCAAAACCTTTAAATGCGTTGTTATTGTGAGATTCAAAGCCTAGTTACTTTTCAGATAATTTGATCACTTTGTTTCAATTTGAGTCTATGAACTGTGATTTTGCAAACTACTTGCTTCTAGGTTCTAGGATTTGCTTTCGCTTTTAGTGAAACCGCTTTTAAGTCTTTCCATGCGTTGTTCTAGTGAGATTCAAAACCCTAGTTACTTTTTCAAACAATTTGATCACTGATAGGAGCAAAAAGTGTGACAATATTATTGAATATGTGCCCCATTTTAGCATTGTTTTCTCCCTTAAGTTTTCGTGTTTTGAGTCAGTGAGTCGTTTTCAGAGTCTTGTTGAGTGTTTGGAGTGAAATAGGCGAAAAAGTAAAATTCATGAAAAATCCTAGCTGGATCAGGATTCCTAACTGTCAACTGTTTTTTGCGGTCTTTAACATTTTAATTCCCTTTATTTTCTCTAGAAAATTCTGATATCTCCTGCTTGTTGTAGGAAACATTGCCTGGTGGAACTCTTGGAAACAGCAATGATGGAGTCATAAAAAAAGCATTAAGATATTTGACCAAGCAATGAAGAAGGGAAATAAAGGAGAAAAGAAGTTTTCAGTTGAGGAATAAAGAGAAAAACGTTTCAGCTGGAAAATAAAAAGGAGAAAAGAAGTTTTCAGCTGAAGAATAAGGAGAAAGACGTTTCATCATCTCGGAAAATAAAGGAGAAGAAGTTTTCAGCTGAAGAATATGGAAAAGACGTTTTCAATTGAGGAATAAAAGAAAAAGATGTTTCAGCTGGAAAAATAAATAAGAGAAAGACGTTTTAGCTTGGAAATTAAAGAATTGCCCTATTATGAGAGGGTTAAGGCCATAAAGGAGACGTTTCAGTTGGGAAAGCCACCAATGCTCCCCTATCAAATAGGCAACGTCCAGAACTGAATTTGCATCACTTCCCAGCCAAGATCACTTCCCAACCAAGATCACTTCCCAGCCAAGATAATTCATTGCCTATCACTTCCTGGCCAAAAACAATTCCAAGACTGCCCAATTCATTCCTCAAACCTCCATCTCCTACAAGACCGTGACCACCATCCATTCATCAATCTACGAAGCTCTTAGCGCTGATCAGGACGCTCCACCACCATAGCAGAGACAAGTTCATCACCTTGTTGCTAAGCCGCTGAGGAAAGCTTCAAAGTGTAACTATGGACTCTACTTACAATTTTTGTTTCGGTTTTGTGTGTTTTCAATGTGCGAGTTGTGTAATTGGAGACATGAAATTTTCAGAATATTTTTATTAATTTTTGAGATTTCATTTATTATTGAGTTAATTTCGAGAATTCTTTTATGATGCATTTACAATCTTGTACCATTTTACGTGTTTAGGTATTTTCAGAGTTAGGTTCATAAGTTTACATGCTAGAATAACGGTGAGAGTTCTTGTGTGTTTTCTTAATTTGCCAGAGTAATTGTTATTTGTTAAGACGCTGATTAAACAAGTAGCAATTAGTTCTAAAAATGGTAAAAACTATGTTCAATGGTTAACGATTCTGGAAATTACGTTTGTTAAATTCTATGTCTAATGGTTAATTTGCACGTGTGAGTTGATTCGAGGGTTAGATAATACTACAAGTTAAGAGAACTACGCTGAGTGTTTTCGAAAATTAGTAGTATTAGGCTTGGTAAGGACTTTTCTGATCCCATGCCTACATTAGAATGAATCAGATAAATGAATTGATCCGCTGAGGCTTTTCATTTGAAATCTTATCTAGGCATTTAAGATGGGCACATTTTTGTAGCATGTTGAAATGGATTTTCTGTTTTTACACTTAGTAATTTCTGAGTGGTATTGGTCAAGGTTAGGGAAGTCGATCATTGTAGATAATTTTATTTGTTTTGTGTTTATTTTAAGTAGAATAGAAACCAAATTCAAAAACCCCCCATTTTATTCTTTTATTTGTTAATTGACCTTTTGTGTAGGTGTACCCTACAATCCCCGGACTGAACGATCCCTGCTTATCCTATACTGACAACTACATTTTGCAGGGTCAAATTGTGAGGCTATTTCAGCCGCATCAACCACTTTGTTTCAATTTGAGTCTATGAACAGTGATTTTCCAAACTTCTTGCTTCTAGGGTCTAGGATGCTTTCGCTTTAGTGAAACCGCTTTAAGTCTTTCCATGCGTTGTTCTAGTGAGATTCAAAGCCCTAGTTACTTTTTCAAACAATTTGATCACTTTGTTTCAATTTGAGTCTATGAACAGTGATTTTGCAAGCTACTTGCTTCTAGGGTTTAGGATTTGCTGATGGTTTAGGGAAATGGCTTCAAAACCTTTAAATGCGTTGTTATTGTGAGATTCAAAGCCCTAGTTACTTTTTCAGATAATTTGATCACTTTGTTTCAATTTGAGTCTATGAACAGTGATTTTCCAAACTACTTGCTTCTAGGGTTTAGGATTTGCTGAGGGTTTAGGGAAATGGCTTCAAAACCTTTAAATGCGTTGTTCATGTGAGATTCAAAGCCCTAGTTACTTTTTCAAACAATTTGATCACTTTGTTTCAATTTGAGTCTATGAACAGTGATTTTCCAAACTTCTTGCTTCTAGGTTCTAGGATTTGCTTTCGCTTTTAGTGAAACCGCTTTTAAGTCTTTCCATGCGTTGTTCTAGTGAGATTCAAAGCCGTAGTTACTTTATCAAACAATTTGATCACTTTGTTTCAATTTGAGTCTATGAACAGTGATTTTGCAAGCTACTTGCTTCTAGGGTTTAGGATTTGCTGAGGGTCTAGGGAAATAGCTTAAAAACCTTTAAATGCGTTGTTATTGTGAGATTCAAAGCCCTAGTTACTTTTTCAAAACAATTGATCACTTTGTTCAATTTGAGTCTATGAACAGTGATTTTCCAAACTATACTTGCTTCTAGGGTTTAGGATTTGCTGAGGGTCTAGGAAATAGCTTAAAAACCTTTAAATGCGTTGTTATGTGGAGATTCAAAGCCCTAGTTACTTTTCAACAATTTGATCACTTTGTTCAATTTGAGTCTATGAACAGTGATTTTCCAAACTACTCTTGCCGTAGGGTTTAGGATTTGCTTAGGGTTTAGGGAAATGGCTTTCAAAACCTTTAAATGCGTTGTTCTTGTGAGATTCAAAGCCCTAGTTACTTTTTCAAACAATTTATCACTTGTTTCAATTTGAGTATGAACAGTGATTTTCCAAACTTCTTGCTTGCTCTAGGGTCTAGGATTTGCTTTCGCTTTTAGTGAAACCACTTTTAAGTCTTTCCATGCGTTGTTCTAGTGAGGATTCAAAGCCGTAGTTTACCTTTTCAAACAATTTGATCACTTTGTTTTCAATTTGAGTCTATGAACAGTGATTTTGCAAACTTCTTGCTTCTAGGGTTTAGGATT
>JANPXK010000932.1:0-101753 GCA_024704745.1 Rosa lucieae
AGTTATGGCTAATATCATGTAAATAGATGGAGAGTCATATATGTCTTTCACTATAGGTTAGTGATTGATAGAATTGTGAATAGGAGTAATTGACGTTGCTATTAAATGTTGCCTATTTGTATACATCATGTACTCCTATATAAACCCCCTCATGATGAGATGAATAGACACACTCTATCTCCATGCGTCCAAACTCTCTCTTTTTCCGAAACACTTTTGCTTTCATTTTATAACAATTATTTCTTTCTTGCAAAAGATGACTGACTTATTTCTTTTCTTAACTTCATTGCAATTTCCTCTATCAAAGTAATATATCGATCATAAGGGAAGAAGAAGCACCAAGACTAGTAACAGAACCTATTATAGCTAGCTAAGGTAGACTTAGAATAGATGATAAGGACAACCACCGACGACTTACTTCGTGCTTCCAACTAGTAGTGTAGTGTTTTTTTTTTCAATAAAGACTACAGTCAGTCGTATAATGTGGGGAGGAAAATGAAAAAAAGAAAAGAAAAAACAATGACTTTTCTTACCTTAGGTTTAGGGATCTAATCTTAGATAGACACAAAACAAGCTAAGTGTGTCTCATTATCATTAATTAAAAAGTCTTCGCGAAGTCCTCATAATTTTAGAGGTTTTCATTAGAGTCTCTCCCATGAATACGAATGTATCCAAAAAAAAAAAAAAAAGATATGAGGGCCTCAATTTTTGTTGGTGAACAAAAAGAAAACAATAAAAAACCAAGTTAATTACCAAAAAGGTCCAAGAAGATATAGACATTATATGATAAGACTCTTTACTTGAATGAGCTATTTCTCAAGTAGTTACTGGGCTTTTTAATATATAGAATTTGTTTCTACACCTTTTAATTAAGCTTTTTTCATTTTTGATTTTTCTTTGGTCAAATAAACATTTTTATATCAATGGGCCAAAATGAGGCCTTCACAGACCTGAGGCCTAAGCTAGCCTTGGCTGCCTGCCCTTTGGCCGACCCCATCTTCTTCTATAATTGTATTTTCTAATTTGCATTATAGTAATTAAACTTCCATATAAAGTTCGTAATCTATATATCGTGTAGTACCCTACAAATTTGTTATTATTTTCTAAGGATTTTCAGGAATTAATTTAGTGGTCGTTGGTAAAAAAAAAAAATAAAAAAAAAATAAAAAAAAAAAAAGCCAATCTAGTGTGTAAAATTTGAAGAATTCTGGTCGAGTCTGCTGAATCGCACGACCAAGCACTTCCTTGCACTCTCCACGGTTAGAATCATCTTATATCACTCCCATTGATCAAAAGAGGAAGGAGAGATGGTTCGAATAGGACCGGTCTCATCCAATTTGGTCACCGGACAACGATGTTTTGGTTAGGTTTTGGGTCGGGTCGGGTAAGCTAGAGAGAAAATTAGGGTTTGTGATTTCGGTCAAGGTGAAAAGTGCATTAGCATTTTCGGTAGGTCTCTATTTATAGCCCTATTTTTTTTTTTTTTTACCATAACTTTAAGGTACAAAGTCTGTTTTGCACATCCCATGTGTCTAGGGACTTAGTTAAATATTCTCTACAAATTTTTTGAAGAGAATTTTCCGAAATAGCCAATTTATAAAAATTCAACCTTTAGATTCCCTTATTTGTTAATACAAGACCAAATAACGTAAAACTTAGAGTAAATGATCAGAATACAGTAACGAGATAAACTAGATATGGAGCGTATCAATTCTCTACTGCTTATAAAAATATTTCACCCCTAAAATTTCATACTGTCCAAGTGAGAGTAGGGTGCACACACACCAATTCTGAAGTACCATATTTGCGAAGAAGATAGCAAGCCGATCATAAGAAAGTGGTGATGATAGTGCACGGAATAGATGTGCAAGTCTACTCAAGGCACGCGGAAGTTAGCTCTAAAATTGAACCAAGAGTTGGCCAACTAGGAATGAAAGATTAACTGTCACGTCCCTGATTTTACACACATGAAAATCGATATATAATCCCATAATTATACATGCGTGAACGTCCAGCCATCAATACAAATACCTGGAACATCTTTCTCTTAAAACAAGTACTTACTGATGCACTAAACCATCCAAGTTAATATACACTCGCTCCACAGAGTTATATATTACACAAATTTACGAATTAAATTGTCATCACAAAATAAAACGTAAATGCTCATCAGAGCTTACTACATAGCGGAAGTCATATACTGGCAAAGCCAACAAAATTTGTTTCCTACCCGTTCTGCTGCCAACAAGCTACCTCAGCTTCAGCCACGATTTCCCTGACCTGCAGGATTAACCCCTACACCATTCCATTTGAATAGTGCACCGGGTTGCCATACAACAAACCCGGTAAGCTTATGAAGCTCGTATGAGTAACTCAAAACCACAAAGCAAAACACATTTCTTAAGTCACCTCAACCTAAACACGATATACACACAGCTCACACCTACGTCCATCAATTCCATAATCTTTCATATCGTGTCTACATAAGTCAACTGGTGACTACAGCCTCATGTTTAGATTCTCAACTAGCGTCCCATTACACAAATTCAATCAAACAAGACTTCTTCAAGCAATGTTTGATGCCATTCTAACGCCCTACGGCGAATCCCAAACCACGCTCATTCCCTCCCCACTAAGAGCATTTTTGTCATCAACACGACATCAAGGTGAAAAACAATGAATCACCTTCCTATCCTCACCCCAGAGTACAACTCATCACCACTATGGCTTTTAATGTAAATCAAACTATCAATCAACAAAATCAAGAAGAAACAAGGCAATCACACATCAAAGCAAGCAAAACAATTCATAGTAACCCCTACATATAATTTAGTTCGAGAGGTCACATTAAGTCAAGCAATTCAAGTCAAGGTAGTCCTCGAAGTCCCACACTCTGACGTCTGTAGGTAGCCCCGACCATCACAGCAGTCCTCTCGATCTTTGTTAACTTAATAACAATTCAGCTCCGTTACCGAGCAGTCATCACATTGATCATCACATAGATTCCACCGGTCTTCACCCAGATATTCATCATCCTACTGATCATCACATAGATTCACGCAGATATCGCCAATCATCACACAGATAGCGATCATCACATAGATTTTGCCGGTCATCACGTAGATAGAAATCATCCTACTAATCATTACATAGATTTCGCTGGTCATCACATAGATAGCGATCATCACATAGATTCATGGTTAGTCATCACATAGATATCAACCATCCTACTAATATTCCTACACAAGCTACACAGATAATTCTACACAAGCTTTACATGACAATCATCACAAAGATTCTCCATACTGATGTCATCAATTCATTACACCAATATTCCTGCACAAGCTTTACATGACAATCATCACAAAGATTCACCACGAAACCACTAATACATGAATATACATGTATATATATATATATATATCCCATAATATATATATAGACACACATAGTCATCCACTCAGAATGCCACTAATACCAACTATAGTCGTAGTTAACCTAATAACTCCAAGACAATAGGGTAATCATGCTCATAACAAATATCGATCATAATCATAACAAATATCGATCCTGCTCATAACAAATATTGATCTTACTCATAACACATATAGATCCTGCTCATAACAAATATCGATCCTACTCATAACACATATCGATCCGACTCATAACAAATATCGTGAGATTTACTCACCGAACGCTAAAGGTAATCCGTTCATTAATGAACCTTGTGAGATTACTCACCTTTGAATCCCGCTGCGTCTTCACACGAGAACCAAAACAAGCACAATCGCCGCAATCCGTTCAATAAGCTAAGTCTCCAAAGTACTTCCACGATCGAGGTGTCCAAACCACAAGTCGATCGGAAGCTTGAACCCTCACGGATCAAATAAATTGATTGGTATGAAACTGCAAAAATCATAACAATTCCATACGAACTCCAAAATTTGCGTATTATATATCGAAACGCTCGTATCAACGAGTAGAACATATATAATACCAAAAACAGTTCCTTAAGTGGTCAGAACACCGCCGGAACGCCACCACAGACGGTGGTACACCGCCGCCGGCCAAAAACTCATTATTTCACAAAACTTCCAACATAAAAAAGCTTCATCTAAGCATGCTTGTGAATTCTCATAACTAGCTCGAAGTCAGAAAACAAGCATAAGGGGTCGAAAACTACCTCAGAAGCTGTGAACAGTAATCCAAACTAAGTTGAAAAAGGTTTCACGTGAATCGATCCAAACAACCACCAAGGGTCGATCAAGGAGACTGCTCTGAACTCAACCAAGAAGACTTGAAGCCTCGCCGACGTCGGAACAAGGATTTCCGACCAGGTCCGAAATCCCTAAACTGCACCACCTTGCTGCACTTCCTCCACCACGAATCGCCACAAGAGGCAGCCACAGAGACGACCGCACGAGAGAGGCGAATCGTTCTGTGCAAGTTTCAAGGTTAGAGGTCACCAGAGATCGCCGGAAAATCCGGGTCGGGTAGCCGGGTTCAGGTCGGGTCACGCACAAAGAAGAGAGAGAACAGTGCTTCTGATTTCCGGAAAAGAAGAGTGAAAGAAATGAAAATAGTAAGTTTCCGAAAATGGAAACTACTATTTATAGAACTTTCCCAAAACTTCAAATGCTCATAAATTTCACATATGAACTCCGATTCTCGCGTTCCACATGTCCACGAACTCGTATCGACGTGCTCTACAACTTTCGTGAAGGAAGTTTTCGGAGAATCCTAACGAATAAAAAGTCAACCTTTGGCAACCCCCCTTAAAACCATATTCTTCGAATAATTATTCGCCCGAAATACTTCCGCTCCATCCACGAGCCACGAAACGGTCCAAAAATCACAACTTAGATTCCAGAAAATCTTCGGAAAATAAACACGAATTTCCGGGGCATCACATTAACACTTGAAAGGAATGGTCCTCAAGCTGAAACCTGTGGCCAGCCATTGAAAGATTAAGAGAGCTTTATGATTCTGCCGAGGTTGGAAGCAAAGTTAAGGCATGACACTACCATGTGATCACCACTAAAAGACAGTTCACTACTACAAAAAAACCATTTAAGGACGTTCAAAAAACGTCTTTGAAAACTTTAGATGACACGCAAAAAAAACGTCATCTATCAAGGAGTCATAGTAAGTCACTTACAAGGACGTTTAAAAAACGTCCTCTAATGTTTATAAGGACAGTAAAAAAACGTCATCTAATCTAAAAAAAAACGTCCTCTAATGTCTTCAAGGACACTCTAAAAGCGTCCTCTAATATCTTTAATGACACTAGAAAAGTGTCCTCTAATGTCTATTAGGACACTTTTTAAGTGTCCTTAAATCAAATAAAAAGGTCATCTAATGTATGTGAGGACACTAAAAAAACGTCCTTGTATCTATTACAGAATATAAAAAAAAAATATAAAAAATAGTCCTTATAATGAAAAAAGACATTTACATCCGAATCATCTTTACAACACCAAGACAATTGTCATCTATTACTTGTTACAATATACTTCTACAAGAACAATCCATTAACTAATTTCTAGTTATAAGTTCTAATCGTATGTAATCCTAGACGACAATAGACATAGATACTTGCCTCAATCATCTAAACTTCAGTCACTTTTCTTTGAGTGAAGAATGGAATGGCTTCTGTAACGACCTTTTTCAGAGCCACCAACCCATGCTTCTTCATGAATCATTTTTACTTTGCTTTACCTAATAAAAAAAACAAAAAGATGAGTGATTAACAAAGCTCAAGTGTGTAGTTATAAATAGCAAGTAACACACATGCACAAGCAACCATACCCACCACTATACTTGACTGCTATGATATGAAACAGGGATTTAATATATCTCTATACATAATTGGGATTTATGCAGAATAATCAACAACAATATTAGTAAAATTCAATTCTTTTTGTTATTGAAAAACCATAATCAAAATCTGATTTTTTTACTGGCACCTACCATTGCTTTAGCATTTCAACTTCAAAACCATAATGTAGCCGTCTTATTGAACATGAAACATAGCCGCCACCAAACAATAGGATTTGAAAAGCTCTGCTGCTCTAGCGTCCATGTTGTAAGTATCACAATGCATTCTTATATGCAGTGGAGAGTTGAAATTGTTCTCCAAACAATCAGAATCTTCGTATCTGCGGATAACTCTGCATCGTTAGAATAACAACAATCTCTTAGTTGCATTTATAATAACAAGTAAATAGTTCCAACTTCCAAGACAATGCAATGAATGCATTTTTGGCACCAAGGAATCTTATGTCTCACGAGAAGAGGAGCATAAGTTAGCTGTAAGCACTTGGAGTGAAATGTTCTATAAATGAGTGCAGCACTTAACCATAAAGCAGTGAGATTATGACTATCCCTAACAACCAGTCAGCCACGACATTTACTAGCACTTTTATGGTATTACTGGTACTGCAAGGGAATTGGAAATCAAATAGATGTGAAACTTATGACTTGCCAAGCAAGGTTGTCCCAGTGGAGAAATCCACCATGGCCTCTAGCGTTGTTGAACTTATAAACGGCACCCGAAACTAGCCGAAAGAATAAATAACATAATTTAAAGCACAATTATTATAAAAAAAATAATGACAAATTGCATTGAAGTTTCATTATAAAAACAAAAACTCTTTCGAACAGAGTGTAAAGTTTATGTAGAAATCAAAATACCTTCATAACCCTCCAGAACTGGATCTTCTGACAGCAATAGGGGCGTATCTAGATCAATAAACCTGCAAGGAATATATTGATACTTACTCATGGATTTTGAAAAATATAAAGCTAAAAACTTCAAGGAATTTCAAAAACCTGTAGGACACAAACAATTTTCTTCATAGAAACAAGGGTACTTACTTAAAACACCCAAGGCCAGCAGCAAGGTGGCCAGAAAAGCCCATGGCGAGTCTAGTCTCAACCATACCACCAATCATCAAATCCAATCCCGATGCTCTTGCAACCTCAATCATTTCAAGGGCCCCAACAACCCCAACTTTAGTAAGTTTAATGTTAATGACATTAGCAAGATTTTCTTCTGCTATTTTCTTAACATCCACTATACTTCGACAGCTCTCAGCAGCTGCAACTGATACTCCATATCTTTCTCTAGCAATACGAGTAACATATCGAAGGCCTTCCCAATCATCTCTATGAACTGGTTGTTCAAAGAGAACTGGACTCACTCCCACCTCTGGTAAAAAGAAAAGGAAGAATTTTTATTTATTATGTTATTTGCAAAAGCAACTCTCTATCTTGAGTTATACAGAGCACATATGATAAATGGCAACTGATGTTTTTGATTGTATCATTTACCATATAATTTCTCAAGAACTTGGATAGCTTCATTGGAGCTATATCCTTCGTTAGCGTCCAAGATAAAAGAGCAATCAGGGTGGACTGCTCTTATAGCTTGAAGGACTTCTATGTCTGAATTTAGATTCTTTCCTACCTTAAGCTTTAAAGTTTTAAATCCTTCTTTGCAATACTTTGAAGCCAGTTTGGCAGCTTCAGCTGCAGAAACTATCGGAATCTGCATATATAAAATTCAGTCTATAATTAACAAGTATAATTCAGTACATATAATATTATCTACGAATCTAAATGTTTGACCTCAAAAGACATTAATCTCACCTAGAGCAATTAACAAGTATAATTCAGTACATATAGGAGAACTGAGAAGAAAGTAGGAAAGAAAGACTTACTTTCTAAGTCTGTTTTCAACCACATGCTTCCAATACCTCTGCAAAAGCTAACTCCAGTGATTCTTTGAAACCAAAATGTCATCTTCCTACAAACTAAGAAAATCCAATGGGTTAGAGAATCCCCAAGAAAAAACACTTGTAGAATATAAAAGTTGCCCTATAGTACAACAAAACTAGTCAGATGCTCCAAATTATAAGTTCGCGATACCAAAAATGGTGAAAATATAGTCTATAATCTTGCTGAAAAATAACAAGGGGCAGTTTGTGTACATATTTGAAGCTGTCTTGAGTGTTAAGTCTTAACAAAGACATGAACAGAAAATTTGGGCAGGCCTTCGAGCTGCAACCCATTAAAACTCTCATATTATCACCATGCCCTTGTAATACATTCACGAGTTACATCATTATTATTATCTCATATTATCACCAAAACTCTCTAATATACCAAATTCATATAATACAACTCGATTTACATGTAAACTAAGAAGAATTAGGGTTTGGTTAGACCGGATTCATACCTTGCAAGCAGCCACAGTTCTCCGCCTCCTTTCGCACCACATCGAGAACCGAATCGATCAAACTCAGCCCCCTCGGTGTACTGACCTTTTGCCCAGTTGCTTCCAGCACCAGACTGACCGAAGACAAATTTATCGGGACGGAAGATCTGACCGCAGTGTCCAGATCTGACGCTGTCCATGGTCCCAGGCTCCAAATCCATGAGGACGGCGCGCGTGGAACATACCTCCCGCCGCTGGCTTCGTTGTAGTAGACGCGTTAACCCTCTCAAGCTGGAGCTCGGAGTCGCTGTTGTATCGTCCGGTGAGGTCGATCCGTGCTCGACGCCTTCTTCTGAGAGAGAGAGAGAGAGAGAGAGAGAGAGAGAGAGAGTGTGTGTGTGTATTAGAGAACAGCGTTTGTTCTGAAGAGTAGAAAATAGGTAGTGTACGACTATCTCATTTTTTCTCTTTAAAATTTTCAGCTGTTTTGGCCCAACGTCGTTAAATGGGTTTCATGACACCTAGAGTAAGAAGACGTCTTAAAAAAAAAAACTAGGTGTCCGTGTTTGTGTTTTGTGTAGTAGTGGTTAACTGGATATTTAGGAATGCATGGAGTTAAAACTGAAATTCCAATGCACATAGTGGCAAATATAGGATTGGAAAATGGGGTGGGCTACGTATTCATGTGTCTCTTTAGGCGAAGTCCAAATTTTTTTTTTCTAGTACAATTTGCACAAGTGTGGGAATGCAGGAGCGGAGAGATAAGAACCTGAGAGTACAAGTGTTCAACGATTGAATCTAGTCTGGAATTTAGACTTTCTTGGAAAGAAGAAAAAGATGAAGAGTGAGAGTTTGTGATGGACGGAGAGAATGGCAGAGCCAAAGAGGAGTTTGACTTCGATAATTCTGGAGTTTCGGTGGGTTTCATCAAACAAACATACATACAAACGAAAAATATAGGGGAAATTCATTATAAACCCAATTCCTAGAAAATTAAATGGAAAAAACCCACATATATATTTTTTTTCAATGTACACCCAATTATTGCCAACTAGGAAAATATTGTCTTTCTTTTTTAAAAAAATTACACATATTTCCACTATTTAAATCTGATAAATATTAGTCAACTAGCAAAATTAACGTCTTCTTTAAATAACTTAATTATAGAATTTTTATTGGTCCCAATATTCCAGCAGTTTTCCTTCTACTCATCATTATTGCTAGAATTATGGATCTTTTCTTCACACTTTTTTTTTTTTTTTGAATTCGAAGATTTTATAGATTTAAATGAATGTGAAATTTAAACTTTTGATCAAATTCCAAGTAAGTTTTTAACCTAGCTAATATGTTTTTATTTTTTGTTTTTTGTTTTTTTATATTTTTTATATTTTTTATTACAACCTAAAGATTAGACGTGTGTGTTTAGTTAACCCCACTTCTAGGAATTTTCATTTCAACCTACTTATTCGAATCATTTTTCACACCAATCTCTTTCTTTGGTATTTTGTCATTGCCAGTTGGCCATATTTCTTAGGTTTAATTAATATTTCTAACTCATCCTTATATGCATATACCTATCTATTAGGTAATAATTGAGAATGAACAACTATCAAACTAATATGACAATATGCAAAAGGAAAAGTTCAAAGAAAAGAAAAGTATCTTGTTCTAGGTATATTGTTCAAATTAACAAGATACTTTACCATAAGAAATTCAGGGTACAATGATGACAAAAGAAAATATTTGAAAAACTAAATCTCATGAATAACATACCTTATTAGTAGATACCATACTTTCGAAAGCCAAAAATTAGAAAGAGAATATGGTCACGAATGTATAGGTGATAGGTGGTACGCAAGTTCACAACAACAAATTTGAACTTCTTTCTTATGATCTATAGAACTGAACTAGTATATGTATAGTTGAAATCATGGTGTTACATATATATATATATATATATATATCCTCAATGAAAGTTTGAAATCAAAGCATGCACGATTTAAGCCATAATGTCGGTGAGCTGTGACCTGTTTGTAAGTTATAATTTTAACATTATAAAGATCATGGATTTGATTCTCACTGACATATGTAAGGGTGAGGTGGGCTAAGGTTTTTATTTTTTATTTTTTTAATGTCATATGCTATAATTATACATCAACACTCTACAAGGAAGGGTGCCCAACCTCTCAAAAAAAAAAAGTTGTCCAAGGATAAATCATCAGGCATATAGAAAAAAAAATATATATATATTAAGTATACATCAACACTCTACAAGGAAAGTTGCCTACGTGGATTGGTTGTAGATTGATAAAAAAAAAAGGATGAGTTTTTCTCAATATCTCTTTAGAAAATTGGGTTTATCTCTAATTTTTTCAAAAATATATATCATCTATATAAGTTTTTTTTTCAACCCAAAAGTCTGAGGAGGGCTTGAGTCCTCCCACCCCTATACCTAGATCCGCCACTGAGTGCACACAATGAGCATTCAAAAGGTGGATACATTCCCAGACTTCAGCCATTACCATGCAAAAACTGAGGAATTTGGGTCCATTCATTACTGATGGAAAAGGCCTATAGACCAAGTGAATACTTCATGCTCATACCAGCAGAAAGGAAGAGATTCTGAAAATGGTTACCAACATAATACCAGGCCCAGCCTTGCCCAAGGGCAGCCATGGCGACAACCCAGGGCCCAAGGGAAGGTAGGGCACAATTCTTTTGAATATGTGTGTGTGTGTGTGTGTCTATATATATATATATATATATATATATACATATATATATATGGACTAAATACTGTTTAGTCATTGAGCTTTTAACCATAAAACACTTCAGTCGCTGACCTTCTAATTTCACACGTTTAGTCTCTGTACTTCTAAATTTCAGACCAATAGGTCATTGCCGTCTAAAAGTAGCGGCGAAATGTATATTATGCCCTCAGTTTTTTTTTTAAATTAATTAATTATTTTTTTTTTTAGAAAATAATTTTTTTTCCCTTTGTTTTTTTCTGTTTATTTTTTTCTTTTTTTCCCCTTTCTTTCTTTCTGTTTCAAAAAAAAAAAAGAATAAATAAAATAAAGAAAAAAGAATAAATAAAAAAAAGATAAAGGAATAAATTTATTAAAAAAAAAAGAACTGAGGGCATAATAGACATTTCGCCTCGACTTTTAGACGGCAAGGACCTATTGGTTTGAAATTTTGAAATACAAGGACTAAACGTGTGAAATTAGAAGGTCAGGGACTGAAGTGTTTTATGGTCAAAAGCTCAAGGACTAAACAGTATTTAGTCCTATATATATATATATATATATATATGCAATATATGCTAGGGAGCGTGACAAAAAAAATCTTTTATCTTAAAAGTCTAGATGACACTAGCTACGTTTTTTCTTTTCTTCTTCTTCAACTCTTCGAGTCATCGAGAACTGTAAAAAGTCATGTATCATTATAGCAGTCTTGAAATCAAACAAATTTCTCCTTAAATTTTGGATTTTTATGGTTATTAAATCTCTCAATTCACTTGCATCATTTGTCTTGTTCAATCTTTCACCCACTCATCTCCCAATAGTCTTTCTCCTATCTATTTTTCTGTTCTTCTGCGGTGAGTAGACATATTTTTTTGACATTCTATGATGCAAGTTGAGGTATAGATCAAAATAGATATTTGGTGTTCTTTATTTTTGAAATTTTGGATATTAGAAATTTTGTTGCTTGTTTTTTTGTGGTTTTGTTGATTATTCTAAAAATTTGTCATTAATTTGTAATTTTTTGAAGTCTAATAATTAATCTCAGAATCAACAAAAAAAATCTCAGGACCGGCTCTGGGCACTAAATTTTTTTTTTGCCCTGGGTAATAAGAACCTCAGGACTGGCCCTGCGATGGGGCCGTGGCCACTTACCTAATTTTAGACTCAAAATTGCTCACTTACTCCACTAAGAGTTTTTTAACCCCATCTACCCAATCCAACAGTGCGTGACAATATTGCCCTCATACACTCTCTCTCTCTCGACTCCCCTTCTCCTCCCAGACTCTATCTCCCTCTCTCTCTCTTTCTCCCTCTCTCCCTCTCCAATATTGCCCTCATACACACACACACACACACACTCTCTCTCTCTCTCTCTCTCGACTCCCCTTCTCCTCCCAGACTCTATCTCCCTCTCTCTCTCTCTTTCTCTCTCTCTTCCTCTCCTGTCCTTGTTCACACTGGAGTCGATGCCGCACCGGATCTCCGCCTCCTTTATAACGTCCCGAACCTAAATTTACCAGTTTACTAGTCATTTGGACAGTAAACGATAATTTGTTTTACTTTTTCTCTTTTTCGGTAACTTTAGTGGCCCTAAAAGTCGACTTTTTGTTCGGATCATAATTTGAGAAAGTTTTCTTCACGGAAGTTGTAGATGACGTTAAACCAAGCACGTGCATATGTGGTACGTAAAAATTGGAGCTCGTATACGAAATTTATAAGCGAAAATGTGAGCGTTCCCTTCTCTCTCCTCTCCCCCGAACTCTCTTCTTTCCCTCTCGGGTCCTTCTTCCTCCCTTCGATTCCACGCATTCTGGCCACCAACCGGCGTGCAGCCGGCCACCACAAGAGCTCCTCCCTCCCCTCTGCACCCTAGTAGCCTTAGGTTGTGGCGATTTGGCCGAGAAACCTTGAATCGAAGCAAAGTTCCTTATAGGTGCAGTTTGGCTTTTTTCGGCAAATCTTCCATTTCCGGCCTTTTCCGACCACCAAATTGGGACCGTAGGAGCGCCTTGAGCCGGCGAACGTTTCCCCTAAGGCCTCTTTCTCCGATTTGCATTGTGGAGGTCGAATCGACGAAGAACATCCTAAGGTCCGAAGCTTGATTTCTGGGTTTTCTTCATCGGCTTAATCCAAGCTCTTAAATGTAAAATTGGGACTTGTTGCAGTTGAGAAATTTGTTGGGTTTGTTGTTTTGCAGCTACTGTCAATTTTTGGTGGCCATCGGAGGTGGTGCCCGCTGGCGCGTGGGTCCCACGCGCCGCTACTGTGGGTGGCGCGTGGAGGCGTGTTGAGCTGTGTTTTAATTCCAGTTTTTAGACCATTAAATCCTATAAATTGTCTAGTATGTGAAGTTTGGTAATTTTTGGAGAAACTTGGAATTATTTATGAATTTTGAAGTTTAGGGTTTCGATTATCGAATTACGAGAATCCGACCGTCGGATATCTCTCGGTTCTGCCTTGGAACCTTTAAATTAACGAATTGGTATTAGTGGTATAATTTGGGCTAAATCCGAGCAGAATTGGGAGGTGAAATTATGAGGAATTGATTTTAGGAATTGTATTAAATTATTGAAGAATTATTCACGGAATATAATTGTGTACAGGACGACGTACCGAGCTATTGCTCGATGACGGAACACGAATGCGTGATCGTCGGAATAGTACTGTGAGTGGACTTTTGTTTTAAATAGCGATGCATGCAATTATTTTCTTAAAATAATGCTCTAGTGATTATTCATATTACTTTTTGAGGAAATTGATTTTGAATTATATCATGGATTTGCTTTCAATAATGAGTTTCAAAGGTTGGTTTTGATTTATAATATTATTTGATGAATTCCTTATTTCCGAGGTAAATTTCCGGAATTAAGCATATCCCTAATCACCGAGTTAAGCTCCTGGAAGATTTTTAAGATGAGTTTCAATGGGGTTGGATATTCTCAATTGTTTACTGACTTTCGGTTTTAGCATCGGGAATGCCTAATTAAGGATTTTGGATTTGGTTGGCTTCTTGGAGATTTTGAGAGATTTTTGGAAATGGGATTTACCTATACTAATTTCCGGTTTTGGTTACGGATTTGAGAATATTTGGGCGTGTGGGACACGTCGTAGATTTATTCCTATTTCTCACTTATCCATTTTGAGATTGAGAGTAATCTTGGCGTGCAGGGTCACGTCGTTGAATACATGGTTTCTATCTCGTGAGAAATGTGGGGAAGCTACATGGATTTACTGGTTTTCGATGATTTTTCCTCACCATACGCGGGTTATGTGATTAGGTCTCCTCCTCACTGACTTTGTGTTGGTGAGTGGCAGTTGAGGTAGCTTGTTCTCCTCCTCACCTACTTTGTGTTGGTGAGTGGCAGTATAGGTGATTTATTCTCCTCCTCACGTGGGTGGCAGTCGAGGTTATTAGTTCTCCTCCTCGCACAATCTATGTGTGAGTGGCAGTTGAGGGTAGGTAGAGCCTAGGAGGCTCCATTTCCCGTATGGTGATATCTCTTCCCCATATCCTATCATTTCTCGACTAGCGGGGCCTAGTCTGATTTCCGTGTAACCAGCGGGGCTGGTCTTATCTTGTTGAGTATTGGAGTTTCGATCTTTCCTCTCAGTTGTTTGTGACTAGCGGGGCTAGTCGGTTTTTCTTGAGCGGAGCTTCTCGTGATTTGTTTTCTGAATCGTTGCATGCATCGAGAGTTTTTAAGGAAATAAATGTGGGAAAGTATAAAATCCATTTGGTTTAAAAATTGTTTATTTTTGTCCACTCACGCTAACGTATTTTATGTACTTTCCCCTGGGCTCTTCGGTTTCAAATGCCCAGTTTGCAGGCGAATTGGTTGAGGTCGGGCGTACACAGAGTTGAGGCATAGTTAACAGCATGGCTTCTGTATCTGCCTTTGAATTAGGTTTTCCTCTTATACCTTTCTGTTAGAATTGCTCTGATTACCTATAAGATTTATGCTATTCGAGTTGAGATGTGTGTTTTGTTAATTGGAGACTGATGTTGATTTGGGGAGCAGGGTGGCTCCAAGAGCATAAGGATGAATTGATTGAGAAGTGAAAATGTTTTCTACAGGTTTGGGTAGCCCATTTAGGGGAAGTTCCGCTAAATTTTTGGTAGAATTTCTTCTAAGGTGGGCCCTGCAGGGTCACTTCAGATTTCAAGGTGAAATCCGGGGCGGGTCCTGTCATCCTTATCCAACGAAGATGTTCGGCGAGCTCCCTCTCCCATCCTTGATCACGCCGGCATCGATGCCGCACCGGATCTCCGCCTCCTCATCCAACGCATTCGTTCATTCGACTGCCTCTCTCTCTCTTCCTTGTTCACATAGGCGTCGATGCCTCACCGGATCTTTGCCTCCTCATCCAACGTAGACGTTCGGCGAGCGGGTTAGTCATCTTCCTCATCCTGATCATCGACACGATCGTCTGAATCTGGCAGGAGAGCAACGCCGAGAAACCGCCGGAGGCCTTGAAGGAGATTCAGTCACAGCAGCGGTGGTGGTTAGGGACGGGAAGAAGATGAAAAATTAGGGGGCCAATGAGCTCGTTCCCGGTGATATTGTGGAGCTCGTTTCTGGGCCTTCGTTGTTGGTCATGCTGGTGTCGCCAGAGGAGTGGTATGGCTTACTCCGGTTGCTGCGTTTTTTTTATTTTATTATTTTTTTTAAGTATTGTTGTTCAGTTCTTTTTTTTGGCAAGGAATAACATTTTTTTTTTGAATGTCTATTGGATTGGAGGCCAATGATCTATTATCTGTTCAACAATGTGAGTAATCTGACATTGCAATGTAACTGTGGGGTTTGTTTGATGGTCTACTGGGGGGCAGTAGACACATTATTGGCCCCAGTAGATTTTGAAATGAGGGACAGGGATCACTATAGTGTGGTATTTTGATAAGTTACATGTTGTTTTCTGTGTATTAAAGTCAAATTATCTGTGAATCCTACAAAATGGTGCATTTTTGGTGGTCTATTAGGGGGCAGTAGAGACATTGGACTTTGTATTTGAGGCCAATGATCTACTATCTGTTCAACAATACAATAATATGATTCTTGGGGGGCAATAATATGCATATTAATCGATCAATTGTGCCTGTAATGTATTGATTACACGCATTTCTATGCATGTAATTGTATCTAAAACACTATAAATAAGTTAATCCTTAAGTTAATTATAATGTAATTAATCCATTTTTATTTATTTTGTAGTAAATAAGCGGAGTTGTGGATTTCGGATGAAATCGTGCGAAAATGAAGCTAATTAGGATTACCGACGAAAAGACGAAGTTGTTGACACGATCAACCATGGTCAATGCAAGTTTGAGAGCGAAACCCGACTAGTCACTTGACAATATATATGGAAATATTCGAGATTTTGGATGAAGAGGAGAAGAAGAAAATTGCAGAAAAGAAAGAAAAGGTTGTATTAATTAATCATTAGCTTGATTAATTAATAAGCACGTTGACTTCCAACTATTAGCATGCAGCACCTTACTTAATTAGAACTTAGTTTAATTAAACCTTACACTTAATTAAGCTTTGGTTTCAATTAACCATGTCTGCTGCCATCACGTGCCCATTTCTTCCTTCCTTCTTGGCCACTCCCATGATGCCACGTGGCTGTCCTATCTCCCTCCTCACTCTCAGCGATCTGCAGCCACAAACTTGAATTAATCCCATCATATATTCTCTCTTCCTCACACTGACCACGAGCGAAGGATCCATATATATACATCCTCCAACAGTAGCCGACCGGGGAGATATACTCTCTCACCCAACCATCAATTATCGAATTCCCCTTCCCCTTCGACCACCAGACATCCTCCGGCGCTGCACCACAGATTCCTTCAATTACCCATTATTCTCTCTACCATCACTCCCTCTCCTCTCAACTATTCTTCATCATCACTCACCCAAAGTTCATCAATTCTTCATAATTCCAGATTTTGAGGTACAAGAGAGAGTATAATTCCAAGCTAGTCATGCTCACTCTCTAGTGTAGTTGTGATTAGTCTCGGTCTCTTCCTCTTTTCTAACTCTCTTCTTGCTTTAATTTTTTTTGTAATTGATGAATTTCTTTGTGGGTATGTTGATGGATTGTGAGTAGTTTCTTATTTGGGTCTAGGGCTTGAAGCCCTAGCAATTTTTAATTATGTAATGACATTAATTTTTGGTGCTTAATGAAAGTGTGTTGTGGTTTTTGTTTATGACTTTGCGTAATTTTCGATGGGAATTTGTTATAAAAATTGGCCAAATTTATGACTAGTTCTTGTCCTCATCATGAAATTCATTTAATTAGTGGCTTAATTTTATGAATGAGCATGTTGTCGTGAGCAAATTGTCAGTCTCTAAAAATTGACTTAATGCCATTTTATGCATGTTAGGAGCCCTAGTCCGGTCTTAATGTGTGTGATATGAGAATGTGAATGCCCTAGCCCGGATTTACATTATTTTCGTACTATGAGAATGTGAATGCCCTAGTCCGGATTTGCATTATCACTCTAAGGCCCTAGTCCGGCTTAGAGTTAGGGATTGCGCCATTTCCCTTTTGTTGTGTGCCAAAATTGTGTTGTTACGGTAAATGATTGCTAGAGTGGATGCTTTAGTACCCAAATTTTGTCCATTGTTTTCCAAACCTTTAAATTTCTAGCACTTTACTTTTTTGCAAATTTTAATTTTCTAGTTTTTAATTTCCAAAACCAAAATTAATTCCCCCAAATATTTGCTCACATTTTTCATTGTAAGTACCATAAGGCCTTGAGCATACCAATTTATTTTGGTGAGTTCTTGGCTACTTTTTGGCTTCGGGAGACCTAAGCCGTGCATGTGTGAGACTTGGTGTTTCACTTAGCCATTTTACTATTTTTTTCTTTTAGTTTAGCAAGTGACTTTTATGACCCATAAACCATTGGATTTGAGTTAGCTCAAGATCCCCGAGGTACGATATTTCCGGGTTTAAATATTTCCCAATTCTTTGATGACCGTGTCCTTGTTGCGCGTAAGTTGCATTTTAGGCATCAAATCAAATGGCGCCGTTGCCGGGGATTAGAGTGTAATATCTCTAATCCCTTGGTTTTAGGTTGTTAGGTTACTTGCATTTTTTTTCTTAGTCGTAGTTAATTTTTCTCTTTGTGTGTAGCTTAAAGAAAAAAAAAAAAAAAATTTGTGATCGTTTGTTTTACTTTGCTTATTTTTGTTACTTTTTACTTGTGTGATTTGTTGTTGAGACATTGTGGTTATTTCTATCGAAGTGACGGGCCTTGTATTACTTTGTAGTACATGTAAGACATGAGCATCGATAGCGATCGTCACTTTGCTTGACTGGTTTGCTAGTTTTTTTTTATTACATTTTCTAATTAGTCGTTAGTTTCTTGAGTTGTTAGCTTTTCACTTATTCTCTGCTTTAATTTATTTTATTTTCTTGTTTAATTGTTGTCTTATCTTATCTTATTACATCCCCCACTCATTGTGAAGCGTGAAATTGGATTCAAGTTGCTTATTTTGTGAATTCTTGAGTATTTCTTATGTGGTCATATTTTTGCGAGGTGCATGAGTGAAGCTCCAAAGAGACAAAGAGGTCGTCCAAGAAAGCGAGCACCTCCTAGACCAAGGGTACATCCAAGAAGTCTTTCACTGAGTCCATTAAGATCACAACCAACAAACACCATGGGGGAGCGAAAGACAATGAGGGAATACACTAGTCCCACAATTGTTGATCATCCTTCTTGTATTGTGCTTCCTCCATGTGAGCATCATTTTGAGATCAAGCCAAGTACTTTGTGCATTCTTCCCGTTTTCCATGGCATGCCCTCAAATAATCCCTATGATCATATTGCGGAATTTGAAGAAGTGTGTACTACCGTTCAACTACATGGTCTCAATCCCGATGGTTTGAAGCTTAGATTGTTCCCTTTCACACTCAAGGACTATGCGAGGAAGTGGTTAAGTAAGTTGCCTCCTAGATCCATACACACATGGGTTGAGATGCAAGAAACTTTCTTAGGAAAATATTTTCCTCCTTCAAGAACTTCCAATGTTAGAGATGAGCTTGTTGCATTCCGACAACTCCCACAAGAAAGTTTTAATGAGTGTTGGGAGCGATTCAAGGACTTGGAGATGTCATGTCCTCACCATGGGTTAGAGAAGTGGTTCCTTGTGGACAAGTTCTATAGAGGATTGATGCCGGATCAAAGACAAAGGGTTGACACTTTTAGTGGTGGAACTATTGCAAGTAAACTCCCGGATGCCGCTTGGGACACATACGAGGAGCTATCTCTCAACTCCCTTCAATGGGATGATCTTGATACAAGGAGACGTCAAGTGCATAACAAGGAGAGTATACCTAACCGAGGTGGTATTTATGAGGTTCAAGGGACATCAACCGGGCCTTCTATGCATGAATTCAAAAGGTTAGAAGGCAAGATTGACCAATTTCTAAATCAAGTTAACCGGAACCCTCCTCAAGCACAAGTCAAGATGGTGACTTCTACACCATGTTTGCTTTGTGAGAGCCTAGCACATTCCACTCAAGAGTGCCATTTATCTTCTCAATATCCGGAATTTATGGAGGAGCATGTTAACCAAGTGGGTAGTTTTGTGCCAAGGAACCCAAGAAATGATCCATACTCCAACACTTATAACCCCGGTTGGAGAAATCACCCCAATTTTTCTTGGAAAGATCAAGGTGGAGTTTCTAATATGCACCAAGGAGGAAAGCAAGGCTTTGGAGGCAACCAAGGCCAAGGATCATCCAATTTCATGCCCCATGGCAATGTGCACCAAGGAAACACTCATTTTATGCCTATTTCTTCACAAGGGCAGCAAGCATATATGCCTTATTCTCATGGTCAAGCCGCTTTTTCACAAGGATTCCAAGCTCCAAATGTCTCTCCCGGGTTTACACAAGGTAGTGGCTATAGTGGTAGCAAGTTTCAAGGCAATTCTAGCTCATTTCAAGGTCCAAATCAAGGCGAGAGCTACAATTCCCCACCTATTCTTCAAGGCATGCCGATTCAAGATCCAAGTGAACCAAAGAAGCCTAATTTTGAAGAATTGATGGGTGAGTTCCTCAAGGTTCAAACTTCTACCAATGTGGAGACCAAGCAAAACATCTCTTCACTAGCTCAAGGGTATCAAAATCTACAACAAAGCATGACTAAATTAGAGATACAAATGGGCCAAATAGCAACCAATTTGAGTGAGAGACCAATGGGAGCTCTTCCTTCCACAACGGAGAAGAACTCGAAGCATGTAGCCAAGGCTATTACTACTCTTCGAAGCGGGAGGACATATGACAATAAGGAGGATGGGAACCGGGGGGAAGAAAATGTACCCCCGGGAATTGGAGTGGGTGATGTGGCTTTGAATGCAAAAGGAAGAAATAAGGGGGTGGATAAGGTAGCCGGAGGGGAAGAAAATGTACCCTCCGGAGGAGTTTCTAATGTTGACAAGCCTCACACTAGCCAAGCTTCAGTTTCTCCCACTCTTATTCAAGACAAGACTACAAATCCTTCTATTGTGCAACCGATGGTTTCTAGTGATGTTGTAGATCCTAAGAATGGGAATTCCATGGCTCTTGATAATTTGGGTGAGGCTATGAAGGCTAGGGACCCCAATGAAGCCGTGATCAACCCTAGGGATCCATCAAGTGGTCAAGCATCTACTCAAGCTCAAAAGCCAAGAAAGGGTCCAATTTGTGTGCCTCCTCTAGATATGACAGATTATGAGATTCCATTGCCTTATCCTCAAGTGAAGCGGAAACAAGAGTTAAAGAAGAAGCAAGAAGCACAAACGAAAGAGTTCATTGAGTTGTTCAAGAAAGTCAACATCAATATCCCTTTGTTGGAAGCCATAAAGCAAGTGCCTTCTTATGCTAAGTTTCTAAAGGATGTGTGCACAAACAAAAGAGCATTTAAGGAGCATGAACAAGTTTGTCTAAGTGAGAGTGTATCGGCTATTCTTCAAGGAAAATTGCCTCCTAAACTTAAAGATCCCGGTAGTTTCACCGTGCCATGCACTATTGGGTCAAGGTTCTTTGACAAGGCGATGTTGGACTTAGGAGCAAGTATTAATTTGATGCCATATGATATTTATCGAACACTTGGTCTTGATGATCTTAAGCCTTTAAAAATTTCATTGAAAATGGCAGATAGGAGTGTTGTCTACCCAAGAGGGATGCTAGAAGATGTGCTTGTGAAAATTGATTCTCTCTATGTACCGGCGGATTTTGTTGTTCTTGACATGGCTAAGAGTATTGATGTTGAGGAGGATGAATCTCCCATATTGCTTGGTAGAGCATTTATGGCCACCGCCGATACCAACATTAGTGTAAAGAAGGGAATCTTGACGATGACCGTTTTTGATACTACTATTGGCTTCCGAATTTTTGATGCCATGAGAAGTCCTCTTCACTTAGGTGAGTGTTTTCGGGTAGATGTGGTTGATTCCATGGTGGAGAAGACTTTCATTGAAACAAGTGCCAAGGATTCTTTAGTAGCTTCTATAATGCATCATGGAGAAGAGTTCAATGACAAAAGTATTGAAGAAGATGATTCCACTATTGAAGTTGCTATGCCCACCTGTTCCTCACACACTCCTATTAGCATGCTTGATCTTCAACCGAAGTTGTTGCCGTCTATTATTTCTCCTCCTACACTTGAGCTAAAGCCTCTCCCATCTACTCTCAAGTATGCATTTTTGGGACCTAATGACACAATGCCGGTGGTTATCTCTTCCAAGCTTTGTGATGTTGATGAAGCCAAGTTATTGAAAGTGTTGAAAGAGCATAGAAGAGCTTTGGGGTGGACTATAGCGGACATAAAAGGAATATGTGCTAGCAAGTGTATGCATCACATTTACATGGAGGAAGGTAGCAAGCCCTGTAGAGATGCTCAAAGAAGACTTAACCCTCCTATGATGGAAGTGGTCAAGAATGAGGTGACAAAGCTTCTAGATGCCGGTGTGATTTATCCTATTTCAGATTCAAAATGGGTTTCTCCTGTACAAGTCGTTCCTAAGAAAGGAGGAATGACGGTGGTGAAGAATGACAAAGGAGAAGATGTTCCTCAAAGGGTGCAAAATGGTTGGAGGGTATGCATAGATTACCGGAAGTTGAATAGTGCTACTAGAAAGGATCATTTCCCTCTACCTTTCATTGATCACATGTTGGAGAGATTGGCGGGACATTCCTATTTTTGCTTCTTAGACGGCTATAGTGGATATAATCAAATTGTGATTGCTCCCGAAGACCAAGAAAAGACGACTTTCACTTGTCCTTTTGGTACCTTTGCTTATAGGCGTATGCCCTTTGGCTTATGTAATGCTCCGGCAACCTTCCAAAGATGTATGATGGCTCTATTTCATGATATGACCGAAAAATTCATGGAGATCTTTATGGATGATTTTTCGGTTCATGGTAACACTTTCGATGATTGCCTACACCATTTGAGCCTAGTCTTGAAGCGTTGTGAAGAAAGCAATTTGGTCTTGAATTGGGAGAAGTGTCATTTCATGGTGGAAGAGGGCATTGTCTTAGGTCATGTGGTTTCTAAGAGGGGAATTGAAGTGGACAAAGCAAAGATTGAAGTCATTGAAAAGCTACCTCCACCGGTGAACATCAAAGGTATAAGAAGCTTTTTGGGACATGCTGGCTTTTATCGAAGATTTATTCCAAATTTTTCCAAGATATCCAAGCCTCTATGTGATTTGTTAGCAAAAGATGCTCCTTGGGACTTCAACGAAGCTTGCCTCATTGCTTTCAATGAAATCAAAAGACTCTTGACTTGTGCCCCTATTATGTGTGCTCCCGTTTGGTCACTCCCATTTGAGTTGATGTGTGATGCTTCCGATTTTGCCTTAGGGGCGGTGTTGGGACAAAAGCATGGGAGATTGATGCATGCTATCTATTATGCAAGTAGAACCTTGAATGAAGCTCAAGTGAATTACACAACAACAGAGAAAGAACTCTTGGCTATCATATTTGCATTAGAAAAGTTTCGGAGTTATCTCTTGGGTTCTAAAGTGATTGTGCACACGGACCACTCGGCATTGAAGTATCTCTTAGCCAAGAAAGACTCCAAGCCAAGACTTATTAGATGGGTTTTGCTTCTACAAGAGTTTGACATAGAGATTCATGACAAAGCCGGCAAGGAAAATGTGGTGGCGGACCATTTGTCAAGACTTATTGATGGGGGAGATGATTGTACTATTCCTATTGTTGATTCATTTCCGAATGAGCAACTCTTTACCGTTACATCAAAGGAGCTTCCATGGTTTGTTCACATTGTCAATTATTGGGCAAGTGGTGGGACATTTATTCCGGAGGATTGGGACTATCAAACCAAGAGGAGATTTAGAAGAGATGCATGTCGGTATGTATGGGATGACCCTATTCTATGGAAAGTTGGTCAAGACGAAGTTTTGAGAAGATATGTGCCACAATGGGAAGTTCCTAATATTCTTGAGCATTGTCATTCCCACACTTGTGGTGGACATTTTGGTGGAAAGAAGACCGCTTTCAAAATCCTACAAGCCGGTTTATTTTGGCCCACATTATTCAAAGATTCTCATGATTATGCCAATAAGTGTGACCGATGTCAAAGAGTGGGGAGAATCACCTCTAGAGACCAAATGCCTTTGACTAACATCATTGAGGTGGAAATCTTTGACACATGGGGAATAGACTTTATGGGGCCATTTCCTAATTCAAATGGGTTTGAGTACATTCTTGTTGCGGTGGATTACGTGTCAAAATGGGTAGAAGCGCAAGCAACTCTGACCAATGATGCTAAGGTAGTTCTCAAATTCCTCCAGGAGCACATTTTTACTAGATTTGGCACACCCAAGTTCATCATAAGTGATGGTGGTTCCCATTTTATCAACCGAGCATTTGCTTCACTTTTGAAGAAATATGGGGTTAAACACAAGGTCTCCACTCCCTACCACCCGCAAACAAGCGGGCAAGTTGAGATTTCCAATAGGGAAGTGAAGGGAATTCTAGAGAAGACGGTGAATAGCTCAAGGAAGGATTGGAGCACCAAACTTCATGATGCTTTGTGGGCATACCGTACCGCATATAAGACCCCTTTGGGCATGACTCCATTCCGACTTGTTTATGGCAAGGCTTGCCACTTACCCGTAGAGCTTGAGCATAAGGCATTTTGGGCAATAAAGCAATTAAATTTTGATCTAGACAAAGCGGGTGAGAAGCGAAAATTTGATCTCAATGAGTTGGAGGAAATAAGAAGGGAGGCTTATGATAGTACGAAATTGTTTAAGGAGAAGACAAAGGTAACACATGATAAAAGACTTGTTGAGAAGATCTTTGAGCCTCATCAAAAGGTGCTCCTATACAATTCTAAGCTTCATCTTTTTCCCGGAAAATTAAGATCTCGTTGGAGTGGACCGTATGAAGTTGTTGAGGTATTCCCACATGGAGCCATTGAAGTCAAAAATTTGAGGAATGGGGAAACATTCAAGGTCAATGGGCATCGCCTAAAACCTTACTTGGACCATACTTTTGAGGCTTGTAAAGAGGTGCAATTCCTTGATGACACCACCTTGAAGTGAGAAGCAATATGAGATAGACCGGCTTTGAGGTCTCTAAAAAGAAACGCTAGTGGGGAGGCAACCCCACCAAATTTTGAGAGTTTGATTATCCTTTTTATAGATGTAGTAGTTGAATAAGGCCTTTTTGGCCATGCTTTTGGAGGTTGGGAGGGTATGGAGATGGAGTTTGTTTTTGGGTGAAGCTTGATACTTATTTTGGGGAGGATTGAAGCTCCAAGGACCACATTCACTTGAAAATGGAGACTTCAACCATTTAAGCACCATGGAGCCTAACTTGGAGCATACGCAAAGGAAGTCAAGGCTTATGCCTTGAGGTTGGTGTCTATTGGTCTTCTCCGAAGGTCGTGAGCTATGGGATGTCTACAAAGGGGGTTTTCGCATTTCTTCTCTGCATTTAGATTTTTTTCATTTTCATAGTTATCTTTTGTGCCTACGCCCAGACTTCACTCTCATGCCTAAATCCGACATGGATTTGGCTTTCGAGCTCACTTTACAACATTGAGGACAATGTTGGTTTTAAGTGTGGGGGTGAGGGCTCGGGTGCCCTATTTTCATCACTAAAAAAAAAACAACAAAAATAAATAATAATAATAAAAATTAGATTAGGTTTATGTAATTATATTTTAGTGGTTAATGCCTTTTCCAACCCCAATGACGAGCCATGGACTTAACTTGTTATGATTGTGGATAGATTAAGCATGATGTAGGACTTCGAATTTGTTTTGTGATTGAGTGTATATGTGATCTATGCTTGACTATATGTGTGCACATAGCCTATGGTTAGGTTGGTTCATCATAGTTAGAGAAGCATATAGATTATTCGATTAACTTGCATGCCTTATTTGTGAGCTTTTGAGCCTAATATCCATAGTGTATGCATTGTTCATTCACTTTTTCTTTCATGTGTGTACAATTTCATGACATTGCGTATCTAGAACTTGCTTGAGACCTCTCGAGGCTACTTTTAGCTTACGACTGGATAGAAAGGATTGAGGCAATTAGGTTAATACCACCATGGCCAAAGAAGCATGTGCCCAAAGATATTTACCACTAGATTGCCACTTTGAGCCTATTTATATATTTAGCCTTTTTATTCATTTGCACCACAAATTTCTACCTAGCCTATACACTTTTATCCTACCCTTCCATGGTAGTTGGTGAAGCGATTCGAGAGAATGACTTTATGTTTGAGTGCTTCAAAAGAAAAGAAAAGTCAAAAGTGTGAGGTTACAAAAGAATAAGTGTGGGGGTGAGTGATTTTTGTATAGAAAATAAAGTTTCGAAAAAGAAAAAAAAAAAAAAAAAAGAGAAAGAAGAAGAAGAAGTTGTGAAAATAAAAAGAAAGTTCAAGGAAAAGAAAAGTAGAAAAGGAGAAGAAAAAAAAAAAAGTTCAAAAAAGTAAAAAAGGAAAGTATTACGTAGTTTAGTTAGTGGGTTGTACATTGGGATTAGAGTGAGTGACTTAGCATTTGAAAGCAAAAGTCTTAAATCTCTACAAGAGAGAGTTGCTTCATCGATTTCTATGGACTTTGTATTTCCTTATCCTTCATTTCTTATAGCCACTCGCCCTTAGCCCCATTACAACCAAATAAAAGACCTCTTAATCTTGAATGTTGTGGGTTACCTAGCGGAGATGAGATTGAAGAGCAAGCCTATGGCGACGCATGTTGTGAAATTGCTTTTGAGTGAAACACATATAGCCCCTAAACACTTGAGTGGTAATATTTAGTGAACCTTTGTGAGTTTAGTGGGTTATATCGGGTCTTCTATGTGCCTATTTGATTATGGTGGATTGATTTGACACATGGTCAACACATGCATATACTTGAGCATTTCTTACATGTGCATCTTAATTGCCTTACAAATTTATAATTTCTATGTCATGCTTTGTCGACTTCATGGTCATGTACATAATTAGTTCTCCGAGGGTTATGGTTGGAAAGGCTAATACCGCATTTTACTTATGTTTGTGAGTTAGTAGACTTTCGGATTATATTTCATTTAGTTTGCTTGAGGACAAGCAAGGCTCAAGTGTGGGGGTGTGATTACACGCATTTCTATGCATGTAATTGTATCTAAAACACTATAAATAAGTTAATCCTTAAGTTAATTATAATGTAATTAATCCATTTTTATTTATTTTGTAGTAAATAAGCGGAGTTGTGGATTTCGGATGAAATCGTGCGAAAATGAAGCTAATTAGGATTACCGACGAAAAGACGAAGTTGTTGACACGATCAACCATGGTCAATGCAAGTTTGAGAGCGAAACCCGACTAGTCACTTGACAATATATATGGAAATATTCGAGATTTTGGATGAAGAGGAGAAGAAGAAAATTGCAGAAAAGAAAGAAAAGGTTGTATTAATTAATCATTAGCTTGATTAATTAATAAGCACGTTGACTTCCAACTATTAGCATGCAGCACCTTACTTAATTAGAACTTAGTTTAATTAAACCTTACACTTAATTAAGCTTTGGTTTCAATTAACCATGTCTGCTGCCATCACGTGCCCATTTCTTCCTTCCTTCTTGGCCACTCCCATGATGCCACGTGGCTGTCCTATCTCCCTCCTCACTCTCAGCGATCTGCAGCCACAAACTTGAATTAATCCCATCATATATTCTCTCTTCCTCACACTGACCACGAGCGAAGGATCCATATATATACATCCTCCAACAGTAGCCGACCGGGGAGATATACTCTCTCACCCAACCATCAATTATCGAATTCCCCTTCCCCTTCGACCACCAGACATCCTCCGGCGCTGCACCACAGATTCCTTCAATTACCCATTATTCTCTCTACCATCACTCCCTCTCCTCTCAACTATTCTTCATCATCACTCACCCAAAGTTCATCAATTCTTCATAATTCCAGATTTTGAGGTACAAGAGAGAGTATAATTCCAAGCTAGTCATGCTCACTCTCTAGTGTAGTTGTGATTAGTCTCGGTCTCTTCCTCTTTTCTAACTCTCTTCTTGCTTTAATTTTTTTTTGTAATTGATGAATTTCTTTGTGGGTATGTTGATGGATTGTGAGTAGTTTCTTATTTGGGTCTAGGGCTTGAAGCCCTAGCAATTTTTAATTATGTAATGACATTAATTTTTGGTGCTTAATGAAAGTGTGTTGTGGTTTTTGTTTATGACTTTGCGTAATTTTCGATGGGAATTTGTTATAAAAATTGGCCAAATTTATGACTAGTTCTTGTCCTCATCATGAAATTCATTTAATTAGTGGCTTAATTTTATGAATGAGCATGTTGTCGTGAGCAAATTGTCAGTCTCTAAAAATTGACTTAATGCCATTTTATGCATGTTAGGAGCCCTAGTCCGGTCTTAATGTGTGTGATATGAGAATGTGAATGCCCTAGCCCGGATTTACATTATTTTCGTACTATGAGAATGTGAATGCCCTAGTCCGGATTTGCATTATCACTCTAAGGCCCTAGTCCGGCTTAGAGTTAGGGATTGCGCCATTTCCCTTTTGTTGTGTGCCAAAATTGTGTTGTTACGGTAAATGATTGCTAGAGTGGATGCTTTAGTACCCAAATTTTGTCCATTGTTTTCCAAACCTTTAAATTTCTAGCACTTTACTTTTTTGCAAATTTTAATTTTCTAGTTTTTAATTTCCAAAACCAAAAATAAATTCCCCCAAATATTTGCTCACATTTTTCATTGTAAGTACCATAAGGCCTTGAGCATACCAATTTATTTTGGTGAGTTCTTGGCTACTTTTTGGCTTCGGGAGACCTAAGCCGTGCATGTGTGAGACTTGGTGTTTCACTTAGCCATTTTACTATTTTTTTCTTTTAGTTTAGCAAGTGACTTTTATGACCCATAAACCATTGGATTTGAGTTAGCTCAAGATCCCCGAGGTACGATATTTCCGGGTTTAAATATTTCCCAATTCTTTGATGACCGTGTCCTTGTTGCGCGTAAGTTGCATTTTAGGCATCAAATCATGTATTCATTTTGGTTTTGGGAGATTATGCAATTCACTGAAATGGAAATAATATGAGTATTGGGGGGCAATAATATGATTTCGGTCACCGGTTGCCGGATTCCGGTCACTGGAATCGGCGGCCGGCCACTGGTCACCGGAGTCCGGCAAGATATCCGACGACTTCTCTCTCTAAGTGAGAAAGAAGGAGAGGGCAAAAAAGTCACCAAAATAAATAAAAAGAATAAAAAAGAATTAATCGGGTATTAGGGAAATAATCCCTTAGAGTGTTTTGGGTAAACGGGGTTAAAAAACTGTTAGTGGAGCAAGTGGGCAATTTTGAAGCTGAAATTGGGTAAATGATCATTTCTCCTAATACAAAAACAAAATAAGTTGATATAAAATCTGGACATTTCTATTAGTTCGATCATCCAGCACTACGGTGCTCTAGTCTGGGAAGAACCATCATCAGATAGCTGCTGGCAAGGCCCTGTTTCCAAAATGTTACCAATAGTTGAATCACTTGTTGGTATGGGAATACCTATGTGGTTGGAATTCATTGTAGCCCATGGGAGCGCCCTCTGTTCCCATGAATACTAAGACAAGTCTATAGTTGATACTAGAATACTTGCCCAATGTTGCAATTCATTGAATCAATTTATTCCAGGGACGAGCACTGTGGTACTCAATCATTTTAGCTTATGCCATTAAACTTTTACCATACAACTCTTAGCACTACTAGAATTATGGCCCCAGACATCGGCCAAAAACCGATAAGAAACAAAAACCCTACCGATGTCTTTGTGGGTGATGAGAAAGATCAAGAAAATGCAGACATTGGTTTTTAGCCGATGTCTAGTATTCATGTAGACATCAGTTCCTAATTATAAATTGATGTAAATAGATTTAAATGATAACAAACTTACATGTTTTACTATTGTTAAACCCACATTTTATTGTATTTAATGCTTAAAGAAATATAGATTATACAACACAAGTTTGCGTTTTAACATCGTTATTGATTTAAGAACCGATGACTGATACTATTACAGACATCAGTTCCCATAAACATTTCTTGTTCTTCATGATTTTGAAGCGTAATTTGCCACATATACCACGATTTTAGATTCAATATACAAAGTCTAGTATTGTAGGAATCGATATATTTACTTACATTAACATCGGTGGGTAAGGAAAAAACGATGTCTGGTACTCAATAATATATCGTTATTGACAAACAACGGATGTCTGTATAGTTTAGTAACATCGATTTTCATTTTGGAACTGATGTCTGGTACTCAGTAATATATCATTATTGACAAACAACCGATGTGTGGATAGTTTAGTAACATCGATTTTCATTTTGGAACTGATGTCTGGTACTCAGTAATATATCGTTTTGGACAAAAAATCGATGTTTGTATATTTTAGTAACATCGATTTTCATTTTGGAACTGATGTATCTCTATTACTGGACATCAGTTTTTATGGTTAAAACTGATTTCAACTTTATATCTAGACATCGGATTCTATAAAGAAGATGATGTCCACAAAATATGTAGTTGCTGCTATAAATTGCGATTTCAACAGTTGACAAGAGTGATTTGAGGTATTTTATCTGAAATCATCATCCTTAACAGTTTACAAAATGGACAAAATAAAACCCCAATTCACCTACTACAAAACAATTTGGCTACAAAATGGAATGGATCAATTATTCATAATGATCCAATAAACATGGCTGTGAGAAACAAATAAGGCAAAGCTTCTTTCTTGTCTTCTTCAAGCTTCACTTTCCATGACAAGCAACACTTGATCTTCTTATGTTGGGGGAGATGGAACTTTGGGTATAGTTGGATGCTATCAAGTATGGAAAAAGGTCGGAGAACATGATTTGCTTCCCCCCAGCATATTCAGGTTCCACAGGTTTATAAGCCCAAAAGGACGGTTTCACAGGTCTAGTTTCTGAAGCTGCATTTGGAATACAACACAATCAAATTTTTATTTCCTAGTCTCAAATGTGCAAAATATAATGATATCAACACATACATAATAACTGCACAACATGCTATTGCATAGCTGAACTGAAAATTGTAATTTATACCACCACTGTCAGAAATATTCTCAGTAATCAGTGCCTGACTCTTTTGAAAGTACCACATGAAACTGTACCTGCATTAAAGCGAACAAGTCGACTAGTTTTCCCAAGATAGTCCAAAAACCATTTTGATGCATCAGCTCCCTCATCTAAGGCAGCACCAAACCATTCCCATATTGAAACTCCATCTGCTATTTCTTGTGGTGGACTCATAGAAATCTTCAGTACATCCATGCCAGGTGCTTTTAATACTAAAAAGCGAATGACAGATCCCTGCTAAGTTATTAAAACAGAATAACTTAGCAGGAAACTCTGAATTGGTAATGTAGTGATTGACTGAAGCCATTTCACATCCTGTGAGCCCATGTTACCCACAAAATATTTCAAATTGTTACTTCAGATTGCTACTTCAAATTATCAATATTGAAGCAATCATCTTACCTTCCAGCTGAGAGAGCAGGCAAATAGTCCAGCAACCTATGATGCTAATCCATAATCATTGGTCTGCAATTTCATTAACACAATGCTGAATAACTAAGCCAAAATGAAAAGTAACTGCAGAGACTTTTATTTGGTCTGATATCAGAAGTAAATGGGTCCAACCTCATCAATCTTTCCGAGATCCAAATTTTCGAAGTTTTTCAATGTCAAACTTGGTGGCATAGTAAACCTGTGAAGAACCATTAGACAACTTTAGGACCTCATTACGCAAAATCAAGTTAAAGAAGATATATCAAACCTTAAAATGATATTTGATTGCATATGGAACATAGAAGCAGTATCATGTACCAAAAGAGCCACATAGTAACAGTAGCTATCACATGAAATTCTTTATCTCCACGCGATATTCTTAAATTACCGCTCACCTGTTCTTGATATCAACGTCCCTGCGCCTGAGCCTTGGAGTGTCAGCAGTGAGGACTATTGCCTTGTAACCAGCCCTCTCAGCCCTTCTGACAAGCCGTGAAACCAGATTCCTGTCTTTGAACACCTGAACAATAAGCACAGTATTAATTGGTAAGGCTGATAATACAAGACAAAAGACAACCATGAAAGCAAACATTTAATAAAATCATTTCAAACTTGAAATGCAAATCCTGCTAGGAACTCAATACAAAATGCTTCAAAAGTAGTCTCGATTCATAAGAAGCACCATTCCACTTGATTGGAAGCCCAGAAACTCAAACTTCATAGTCTATAAAATAATTTTAGTTCATTCATTTGTGATAAGAAAAAATAGCTTTCTAAGGATCTTATGTGTATATAATTATTCCCAAATTCCCAGGATAATTATGCAAGCGCTAGAGCTTAAGGTGTTATGTTACAACAGGGAATTAATAAGTGAATTTCGGCAAAAAACACATATGACAAGAACAAAAGTAAAGTTGCAGAAATTGGTCACGCATGAACTTTACTCACATAGAGTTGGAACAAGCAAATACCAGGTCCTGTTGAGGCAATTTCTTCAATTCTGGAATTAGCCAGTGGACACTGTCTAGAACAAGGTTAAGAATCCGCAATAAAACAAACATAAGAAATTCTAAATATATATATATATATATATGGGCTAAATACAAATTACTACCTTGTGGTTTATATATGGGCTAAATAGCTAAATATGGGCTAAATATATATATATATATATATATATGCAGAAGTGAAGAACTCACGTGTTCCTAATAGTCAGGACCTCCTCTATTGCTTCCCCTTCACCCATTCAGTAGTTGAAACAATAGACAAGCCCACCATTAGACAAATAACACAGATGGTATAGTGCTGTACAATTCATTTTTTATTTTTTGAGAAGAAAATCTGTACAATTCACATGAATGTGATATTCAAGCAATTAGTGAATAATGCAGATCTGGCTTCATTATGAGTTAGCAGAAGTCTGTATACAGTTACTATGTTCCCACATTAGTTAGCACAAGTGTTACTAAGATACTAAACAAGAGGAACATATATATCAAAATTTCTTATTTTCATTTTCAAAATGATTTGAAAGCCAAACAATTCCAACAATTAAGAATGAAATGACTAACATAGGGTTTAGGCTTTAAACTTTAAATACAATAAAATGTGGGTTTAACAATAGTAAAGCATGCAAGTTTGTTATCATTTAAACTTCCTTACATCGGTTTATTATAAGGAACCGATGTCTACCCGAATATTAGACATCGGCTAAAAACCGATGTCTGCATTTTCCGGATCTTTCTCATCACCCACAAAGACATCGGTTGGATTTTTGTTTCTCATCGGTTTTTGACCGATGTCTGGGGCTATAATTCTAGTAGTGAGGATTAAGTTGTCAATGTCACCTTTTTTGAAGAGTTGAAGAAATCTGTCCGATCACATAGGTAGAAGTATGCTAAGAGAACACTAAATTCATATCTGCAAGAAAAATGAAAGGCACAGATCATCATTCTATTAGTCAAATACTAATATGCTTTGCTAGGACTCAAATACCAAACTTGATGCCAACCCATAATATATACTGCTGAGAATTCCAATCCTTAGCAGTAAAAATATAAACTTGATTGCAGAAAGTGAGACAAACATAGGAATAGCAAAAGCCAATATCAAAATGAAGCTAAAGACTCAACATTTGCATAAAAACCCATTATTAAAGAAATCTGACATACCAAACTTCACATTCTCCTACCAAACATACGAGATAACTCATTCAAACCCAAAAAAGAGTAACAAATATGCAAATCCCAGAACAGATTAGAAACGTGTCCCCTAGAAAGCTGGGACTGGAATAAGTTTCAATAGAATCTTTACTTCCTCTACTTGAGTCACAGTGCAAAGCCTCCAAGGACTGAGTCAAAGTATCAAAACACTCACTTAATTCCAAGATCGATAGGCTCCTGAATACCGAAAGACTTCACAGTGTACCGAGCTCCACACAACCACAACCCACCCAGAGTCAAAACGCACCAACACATAAACCCTCAAACAAAAATGAACAGAGAAACCCTAAAAATCTCAACTTTGGAGAAAACAGGGGTCTGGCCACTGAGTTGCTCCAAAGACCTTGGCGGCCTTGGTGAGATGTTTGCCGCTCTCGCCGACGAAGATGTTGAGGACGATCTTCTGGACCTTGATTTCCCTCATGGGGTTCTCTGACGCTTGCAATTAGAGCTTTACGGAAGAAACAGATTGTTAGATTGCGAAATCAACAGAGGCTTGTTCAGATTCGAAACAAGAGAAACAAAAAGAAGGGAAGAGAGAGAGAGAGAGAGAGAGAGAGAGAGACAAGGACCAGTGCTGAAGGGTTGTGGTGTTGAGGAGGCACAGCAGCCGAAGCTCAGAGACTAGGTTATAAGGGTTGCGAGTGATAAGGGTAGGATGCTACAGAGGCGGAGGAGGAAGACGAGGAGGTCGGGTGAAAATGAGTTAGGGTTTGGGAATGACTCAAAGTCATTGCAAGTCGTGTGGGAAAAATAACTAAGTGTGGGGGGATGAAATTTTTAGTCCCCGCGTTTCTCAAATTTTTCAACTTAGTCCCTCCGCGTTTTTTTTTAAATTTTTCGAACGAAACTTTTCTCATTGGTTACGAAAGTAACCGATGTCCATAATAATAATAGAAATCAGTTTTTTTCACAAACTGATGTTAGCACGGTTTTTAACATCAGGTGCAATCCTGACTGATTTAATAGTGGCGATGTCTAATGACATTATTCTAGTAGTGTAGATTGCATCTCTTCTACGTCTTATGTGTTGCATGCTATTATTCAACAATTGAATCAGCACACACACACGCACACGCGCGTGCACACACACACACACACACCACATAAACTGGACTGAACCACATCTACCTGATATCTGAAGATGCAAGACAACTATAGAAATCTATAACTGAATATGAAATTATGGCAAAGAAGTAAGCCACAAATCAACATAAATAATGGTAATTCTAAATTAATCATGTGGTGCCATAAGCTATCTCCTGCTAGGAGTTAGTGCAGCAGTTACAATTTATAAATGGCCTAGAAACTAAAATAATCTAATAACTACACAAAGCTACAATTTAAATGTATAAACATATATATAAAGAAAAACCCTGCTTCTCTCTAGCCTCTCTAGCCACCGTTTCTACTCTAGCGACTTCTTTAGCTTTTCAAGAGCGCTCGTCCGGGGGTGCCCTAGCATCACAGCTGGCCTTTGGTCGTGGTGATGTTGTGGTGCTGCTGAACGGGTAGTTAGTGGTGGTTCTTGGGTTTCTAGAGGGGGATGAAACTAACTTTGGCTCACCGGTGTTTCATCCTTTTCGATCCTCTTTGGTGGCGTTGCAGGTCGTGCCAGAGTTCCAGGGACGGTGGTTGGAGGCTGTGGAGGCGTTGTTGGTATCCAATAGACGGCGAGGTGTACTGGGTGTCCCATACCCGATCGGCTCGGGTCTGGTGGGCATCCATATTCATTTACATGGGTGGCGGTGGTGATGGGAGGTGGCTTTCTTGGAAGGGCAGTGACGGCGGTCTTGGGTGCTGCTCGGGCATACATGCCGCAAGAGGTGGAGACGGGTTTGGGCCTGGTTGCCCTTGTTGGGCTTCAACCTTGGGCTAGGTTCTTCTTTGGACTATGATTGAGCTATTAGTCTAGCAAACTTTATTTTGTAGCTTCTCTAGGCCTTTTCTGGTGTTCCAGTGGGCATTGTCCCAATCTAGTTTAGTTCTTTTTGCCTGCATTTGGATTTGGGTCTTTGTCGGCTTAATTCTTAGTTTCTCTAGTTGTACACCAATTGAGGTCTCTAGGTAACAAGATTTACTATAAAGGAGAGTTAGGTTGTGAGGGTTTGGGTCCTTTTGTTTTTAGGCCCGAATAAGTAAGCTTGTTTTGTTTGCAATGAGGGTTACCGGTCAATTTGTTTGGCGGCTTGTGCCATCTATGATTTTGGTATGAGACAACAATTGATGTAACATGCCTTCTGGCCATGAATAAGTAATGAAATTATCTATTCTTTCAAAAAAAAAAAAGGTACAAACATATATAAAGTACACCCTGAAAACAGTACTACAAAAATTGAATTAGACGACGCCTCTCAGACAACACATTATAGTTTTCCGTCATCTGATTGATTTTTTTTTTTTTGGATGTCGTGCTTATAAAATTAGTCGTCTGATATGAAATTATGAATTTCTTCAGAAGACATTTAAGGACAAAACCGTTGTATGACTCTAAAAAAATTGAGTGGCAAATTTCCCACCATGTCTGTGGTGCCGAAACCCCATCTCAAACCCCAAATTTTCCGCCAACATGTATTCATCATATGACGAGAAAGAATAAAATTGTGGTTTGATTTATATGTTTGACAGAAAGGAGGGAGATTTCCCACCACCATTTTCTCCAACTCCCCAAAGAGGGAAATCAAATTAATAGGAGACAAACCCCAAATTTAAATGGCTGCATTCAGACCAAATTCTTACACAAATCTGTTGTGTGAGTCATTGTCCAAATTGATAATGTGGGGCTTGAAACCCTAACACTTAAAGAAAAAAACATAACAAAACATACCAAAAACCAAAACCCTCTCTCTACAGCGCCTCACTCTCGACAGACCCAAACCCAAACCCAAAACCAAAACACTCTCTCGAATCGCCTCACACTTCACTGGCAACCTCAACACTCTCTCTTCTCGACAAACCCCGGCCCCTCTCTCTCCTCGACAAACCCTTTCTCGTCAAACCCTGATCTCTCTCTTACAATTTCTGATGCTTGCTCTTTGTCGTTGTCTTCTTGTTTCGTTTCTGAGACCCAAATTTGAAGAAATGGAACTGATGGGTTGGGGTTTTCTGGTCAAAGGCGGTACAAAACCTAATGGATTTCTAGGGTTCTTCAGATCTTTCGACATTGGTGTTCTTCTCTCTAATTGCTGACTTTCTTCTCATTTTTGTGTGAATGACGGTTTCGCCCACTGTGACTAAGTTTTCTTCTTCAAATTTCAGGTGGACAACATAAATTCATCAACAGCCAAGCGTTATGGAGAAGTCTATGGTGGAACAAGTCTTGTAAAACTTTTTGAGTTGCTAGAATGATTTCTATAATCGGTGTATTGCTTCTCTTGTCTATAATCGTGTAAGGAGGATTGGGAGTGATTTTTTTTTTTTTTTTTTTTCCGGTGTTTGATCTCGATTTTTCGGTTTTGATTTGTGAACTTGGATTTGATTCATTCTTTTGTGCTTACCATCTTCTCTGATTTAGAATCTGTGATTGACTTCTAATGCAGTTTTTGTTACAGCTTTTGGATTGCTTGGGTTATAGTTTGAACAAGGGCGAGAGAATTTGTCAGTTTCTGATTATCTGTGGAGGAATTTTGGTTTGTGGTTTTGAATCCATTTCGTTTGCAGATAGAGCTACATTCATCAGTTTTGTTCTGGTATATTGGTAGACCGCAATCTAATTGATTGTTGTGTTTCTGGCTACGAGTTAATCAATGACTCTGTTCGAAATTATGGGCATATATGGTTCCAAATTATTTTGTTGACATGCTTACTTTGCAACACAGAGTGTGGTTGGAAGTGTCATAATAGCCAGAGATCGCTAGCTAAAACTCGGAGGTCTTGTACTTCCTTCAAATGCAATGGTAATTTTCTCTGTCTCTTTGGTCTTTCAATTGTTGTGACTTGTACATCTTTAGTTATAAGCTCTATACACTGTTGCTGCTTTAATGTCATTGAATTGACAATCATATCACCCTCATATGTCGTTAGCTTGTGGATTATCAACTAGAATATGTAGCTTCATCAATATATTTTTGCACAACATTAGATGCTAAATGAATTTGGCTCTGTCATGCTAATTTTGTTGTTGAATGCCTGCAGTTGTACATAGCACCAATAGATTCATGTTGCGGGTTTTGATAGCTATGTTTACTACACTTGCCAATCGCGATGTGGAGTGTTGTTTGATTCTAGATTCCGCCTTCTTTCTTAAAAGGACGAGGTGGACTTTTTGGGTTCATTGAAAAACGACTCAGAAAATGGATATATGGTTATTGTGATTGCTGAAAGAGCAGGACAAGATCTTCTTTTAGAGAGTTTGTAATCCATGAACCAGCAAGATGCTTCAAGAAACAAGCTACTGAAAGACGTTGGGTTATGGATATCTCAGATGATCAGGGTATTACTCGCAATCATATAGAATTAGAGCCTGAAAACTTCCAAAGTTAGACTCCAACCATGAAAGAAGCAAAGCTTGCAAAGCTACACACAAGTAAATTTCTGGATGTATTTTCCTAGGAGAGTACTATTAGATGAACTCCTTTTGTGGATAAAAGATTAACTTTGCACAATCGATTTTGGTGCATAATGTGGATTATAACAATTTCTTCTACATATGTATTGATCAGTTACTGTTAATTTGGGCATTTTTGATTCCACATCCAGCAAATATAATGCATTCAATCATTCTATTAGGACAACAATAACCACACACAAAAACTGTCGTATGTATATTATTCACAACAATCTCAAAATAAAAACTGTCGTTTGAACTAAAAAAAATAGCGGATGCTATGAAAAAATAGTTGTGTGAATAAAAATGACACAACGGTCATAAAATAAAGCGACCTCTGAATAGCAATCACACAACAGTTTCTAAAGTCATCCGTTGTCTGAAGAAAAGTCACACAACAGCCAATGTTGTCAAGAGGCTACTGGCATGCTGTTGACAGGCTGCCGGCATCCTGCCAAGCCTTTCAGACGACAGTTTCCTACAATCGACCTTCATCAGACGGCGCCTCGATATACAACGATTAGCCTACATATTAGACGACAGTTTTTAGCCGTCGTCTGATTCAATTTTTGTAGTAGTGAAACCAACTTCCCTTGATAAACAATCAAGAATTGAAATCAATGCTTACTTGGCAAGTTGACATACTTGGTGCTCCAATCATTGGCAAAAGACAAGGTGAGGTTTCTATATAGAAGTCAGTTCCTTCGACAACAAATATTGAATAAATGAATGATAGTCCAACACAGGCATATAGATTGGTGAAAGATGCACCACATATGCTTCTTATGCTCCCATAAGAAGAATTTTAGGCTACGGAAGGACCCATAATGATGTAAAGAAGGCTATTCGTAACCTATACATGCAGTGACAGTCCGACAAAGGTATTGTAGTTGGAAAATGGTTGCACATACTTTAGGCAAGCCTTGCAGTTCCCTCTAATATTGAATATTAATCCAACTATAAGCTTCAAATCACTGCTACAAAAATTGAATCAGACGACGCATTATAATTTTCAATCGTCTGATTGTTTTTTTTATTTTTTTGGATGTCGTTTTTATAAAATTTGTTGTCTGATATGAAATTATGAATTTGTTCATAAGACATTTAAGAACATAACCGTTGTATGACCCTAAAAAAATTGAGTAGCAAATTTCCCACCATGTCTGTAGTGCCAAACCCCATCTCAAACCCCAAATTTCCCCTCAACTTGTATTCATCATACAACGAGAAAGAATAAAACTGTGGTCTGATTTATATGCTTGATAGAAAAGATGAAGATTTCCCACCACCATTTTTCTCCAACTCCCCAAAGAGGGAAATCAAATTAATAGGAGACAAACCCCAAATTTAAATGGCTGCATTCAGACCACATTCTTACACAAATCTGTTGTGTGAGTCATTATCCAAATTGATAATGCGGAGTTTGAAACCCTAACACTTAAAAGCAAAAAACATAACAAAACATACCAAAAACCGAAACCCTCTCTCGATAGCGCCTCACTCTCGACAGACCCAAACCCAAAACCAAAACCCTTTCTCAACTCGCCTCACACTTCACTGGCAACCTCAACACTCTCTCTTCTCGACAAACCCCGACCCCTCTCTCTCCTCAACAAACCCTTTCTCGTCAAACCCTGACCTCTCTCTTGCAATTTCCGACGCTTGTTCTTCGTCGTCATCTTCTTGTTTCGTTTTTGAGACCCAAATTTGAAGAAATTGAACTGATGGGTTGGGTTTTATGGTCAAAGGCGGTACAAAACCTAATGGATTTCTAGGGTTCTTCAGATCTTTCGACGATGGTGTTCTTCTCTCTAATTGCTGACTTTCTTCTCATTTTTTGTGTGAATGAGGGTTTCGCCCACATTACAGGTGGACAACAGAAATTTATCAACAACCAAGGGTTACGGAGAAGTCTATGGTGGAAAAAGTCTTGTAAGACTTTGTGAGCTGCTAGAATGATTTATATAATCGGTGTATTGCTTCTCTTGTCTATAATCATGTAAGGAGGATTGAGAGTGAGTTTTTTTTTTTTTTTTTTTTTTTTTTCCGGGGTTTGATGTTGATTTTTTTGTTTTGATTTGTGAACTTGGATTTGGTTCATTCTTTTGTGCTTACCATCTTCTCTGATTTAGAATTTGTGATTAGCTTCTAATGCAGTTTTTGTTACCGCTTTTGGATTGCTTGGGTTATAGTTTGAAAAAGGGTGAAAGAATTTGTCGGTTTCTGATTATCTGTGGAGGAATTTTGGTTTGTGGTTTTGAATCGATTTCGTTTGCAGATGGAGCTAGATTCATTAGTTTTGTTCAGGTATACTGGTGGACCGCAATCTAATTGATTGTTGTGTTTCTGGCTACGAATCAATGACTCTGTTCGAAATTATGGGCATATTTGGTTCCAAATTATTTTGTTGACATGCTTATTTTGCCACACAGAGTGTGGTTGGAAGTGTCATTACAGACAGAGATCGCTAGCTAAAACCCGGAGGTCTTATACTTCCTTCAAATGCAATGGTAATTTTCTCTGTCTCTTTGGTGTTTCAATTGTTGTGACCTGTACATCTTTAGTTATAAGATCTATACACAGTTGCTGCTTTAATGTCATTAAATTGACAATCATATCAACTTCATATGTTGTTAGCTTGTGGATTATCAACTAGAATATGTAGCTTCATCAACATATTTTTGCACAACGTTAGATGCTAAACGAACTTGGTTCTGTCATGCTGATTGTGTTGTTGAATGCTTGCAGTTGTACATAGCACCTATATATTCATGTTGCGGGTTTCATAGCTGTTTGAGCCCAAAAGTAATTTTGGCAAGATCCTTTAGTGGATTTAGCACAGCGGGCAGATACCTGCGGCCCAAAAATAAGCCTGCTTGGGTTTAGGTTACAGCTTCGCCCATTCCGTGGTCCATAAGGAAAACGAAACCTTATTGGAGTCAAGTAGCAGAGATTGAATAGGAAACTTCAATCAATAATCCTTCTATAGCAAGGAACAGTCGAAACCCTAGTTATAAATACGTGGTTTCAATGACAAAGAAAAGACCCCTCTCTCAAATCAATCAATCCCAACGATTACAAAGCCTCCTCGGAGCAAACCTTCAACCTCGTTGAAACCCGGTGACGGCGCGCCAGTCGTAGTCTCTCCAAAAGCCGACTGTTAGCAACACCATATCAACCCAGCGACTGTACTTCCAGTCCTAGTCTCTCCAAGAGCCGACTGCCAGTACTACTGCCACCGAGACTCTCTCAACCAGCGAAGCAAGGGTAACGCCCTCGCAACCCAGCGAAGCTAAAGTCACACTTTAGCAAAACCCGTGCTTTCTCCAAACTTCCCAATGATTGCTCTGCTCAGCCTACAATGTTGAGTATCGATTCGGTGACGCGAAGATATCACATCCAAAGTCCTTATCCGTAAGGCAAGAAGTCCTTTCTCGGAAGGTTAGAGAAGAACCTTGTCGTGAGGTTGGTGCTCTCCTCGTCCACAACGCTTGAAGAAGAAGTCAGGTCAAGGGACTCCCCCGACGATTGCACCCCACGGTGATGGCACGCCAGCGCACACGCTCAAAAGAGACAGTTTGCACGCCAACTGGTTTTGGAGCCAAACATTTTGGCACGCCCAGTGGGACTTGCAATAGTGTCTCTTCGTGAACATAGCCATTGGGAAGTCAAGCGAAAACCCTTACCAAAAGGTTTACGCTAACTGCTCAATACATAAGGCCTCTAGTTACAGACCGCATTCTCGCGCGGACTGTCGTGGTCTTTCTAAAGAACAAGTGACTCAAAGATTTTCTTGTCATTCCCAATTACCCGATATGTCAACTGAACGGGAAGAGAATCACCCGGCCGCTACTGAGGGCCAGAGTGTCACTACTAATCAGGCCAGTGAGCCTGTTATCACTACCGCTGTCTCCAATACGGTGGAAGGTGGAGAAAGAGAGGCTTTCGTTGCGAAGCCTATTCCGAAGGGAGCGACCTCCGAGGTAAGGTTCGCGATCATCATGGAGAATATTGAAAATCATCGCAAGAAGATAGCAGCTGATTTTGAAAGAGAAACCGCGAAAACAGACCAGCTCATACGCGAACTAGACCAGCGCATTACCCGATATACAAAAGATACTAAGCAACAAATCTCACAATCAGAGAGTGCAGTAAGGGCTCATGCCACATGTATCGCTAGTGAGCAGAATCAGTGCCAGAAAGAAATCATGGAGGCTATTAGGAACCAAACCAAGCAGACTGCGTCAAATATGGCAAGTCTTCTCAAGGATTGCGCTAACCTCGCAACCGAGGTGGCCATGCAAAGAGCTGAATTGAAGCAGGCAAAAGAAGTGTTAAACAAAGCGTTAGGGGATCCTAGCGCTATCCTTGGCTCCCTTGGCCAGCCGTCTGGTTCGGGCAAGTACGTGCCGCCGAATCAACGAGAGAAGGTTAGCAACAATACCGCCACACCTTCCACAACCGTTGCAGCTACACCACTGAAAAATAAAGAGCAAGCTCTGGTTATCGGCGGCAGCAAAGAAAAAGCCACCTTGTCATGCAGACGGACCACCAGACAGAAGCATCAGGCATCAAAAGTTGGTGGAACTTCGTCCGACTCTACCACATTCGTTTAATACGACAGCGACGGGGCAGAAAACATATACCAAGAACTATCAGGAAGCTATTATGGGATTGAACAGGCTGGTAACCCGATTAAGATAACAGCTTTAGCAAAAGAGATGCCGATGCCAGCAGTGACTCTTCAGCAACCAGCTACAACCTGCGTTGTACATGTAGGAGAAGGGACAGCGACTGTAAACCAAGCAATACCCTTGCAGGCTGCTCGCCATACTGTGGCAACACCCCCTCCTCCTCCTCCGGGCCCAGAATATGTAAGATGTGAAGAGGTAGAGGAGATGATCAGGCTGGCTAATCCTAGGGCCCAAATGGATGGGGTCTATGAGGGACCTTTGCCGCCGCATATAATGCTCATGCCCTTTCCCAGGGGTTATAAAAATATCATATTTTTTACTTTTTCAGGGGAAGACACCGAGGATGTGGCAACCCATTTGGCCAGATTTAGGGTGCAATGCGGCCAGTACCAGAATGATGATATCCTGAAATGCAGAATCTTTAGCACTTCGCTTTCGGGAGCTGCCTTTAGATGGTTTTCCAAGCTTCGACCAGGAACATTGGCGGATTGGCCCGCAATGGAAATACTTTTCAGAGAAACCTTCGGAGCCATTGAACCTGAGGTTGACTTGGCTTCTCTCTCTCAGATGGCCCAACAGCCTACAGAGTCCGCTATGGCCTATCTTCAAGCTGAACGTCATCATGCCTGAGAAAGAGTTAGTCAAGCTGGCGGTCAAGGGTTTGGAACCTCGTCAGTTAAAGTAGCAACATGGCAGCATGATCCAGTCAATGGGAGAACTCATCACAGAGGTGGGCTACTTTGAACATCTCCTCAGAGAAACTGACACAAGGAAGAATACGTCCAAAGGCATATATGTACCAAGAAAACATTGCCGCGAAGATGGTGAAGACCGACTTTGGACGTTTTCCTTGACCAGACCAGCTGAAAGGGAAGAAGTACTGCAAATTCCACAACTTGTGGAATCACAATACCGCGGACTGTGAAAAGCTCAAAGACCAGATTCAGGAATGGCTTAATAATGGCAGTTTGCAGATGGAAGCTCCAGTAACGGCGGCAGCACTTGTAGACCTGAACCCTTTTCCTGACACTGGGATCAATATGGTCGATGTGAACTGGGCCAAGCAGAACCAAAGGAAACCAACCTTGGATTTGAGTACTAAGGGGCGAGAAGGAAAGTCTGCCGAGGATGAGACCCCTGCAAAGAAGAAAGCTAAACCAGTTGGTCAAGCCTCACCCGTGGTCCTATGCTCGCGATGCAAAGAAGAATGTGGCATCCAAGTGTCACATGAAGAGGTCGAGCAAACATATCGTTTTGGCTCTTTCCCGTCCATCAAGTGGGCCTCGCCATCGTGAAACTATCAACCTTCTAGCCCAAGAGAAAAAGAGAAAATGGAGTCACCACCATCCCCAAAGGACTCCAATTTGTTCAAGAAACTGAGAGCGGCTGAGGTTGATCCGAAACAAGAGGAGAAAGCCACGAACAAGCGCAAAGACATTCTGACCAAGCCCTACATCCCGCCTGCACCAGTCGCCACCATTAAGGAAGGAAAGTGGTACACCAGGGAAAAGGGGAAGGCAGTGGAAATAAGCACTTCCAAGAAGAGGAAACTGCAGCGCAGGTTCGGGGAAGCCAAGCGAGCGCTAGAGGCTCTGGACCAGGGCCTGATCAAGCCTTTGCAATTGGTCAAATCACCTGAACACTATCAGAATGAGATGGAGGCACTAGCTGCTAAGCCATTAATGGCTACCCGCAGCCTTCAAAAACAGGCGAGCTCAGCAACAGGGGCATCTAAGCCCAGTGTTTTTTGCAGGATCACTGAGGAGAGAACACCTCCGCTAGCTTGAAAGAAGAGTTCGCCAACTCGGTGACCGCATGTCAGGCGTATGTTGTTTCTCGAAGAACAAGAAGCTAAATCCTCGGTTTTTGAGAGACTGAGGGGCAAGGACAAGACTACCGATACTTTACAGTAGAGACCAAAAAAGGTCCAGAGTGTAGTGGTCGCTCCCATAGCAAGGGAACCGAAGCCAGACTCCCCTAAGCAGGCTCTCGTGATACAGGAACACAAGTAGTGTGAGGTAAAAGGCCTCACAGAGGAGTCATTGGTGGATTGTTTGGCTAAGCAATTCAACGCTGACACCCCTGTCAATGAACCCAAACTTAACCTCGAAGATGACATGGAGGAGACAGATATGACTGACACGTCTTGCAACATGGTTTACGTGCTCCCTGCGAGGTATGCACTACCGGTCTCAACTCAGGATTGCGTAGAAGCTGAGGAAAGTAGTGTACAGCCCTTGCAAATCACATCGGCAGTCACGACGCCTGTGGAAGAGGTTGTCTTTCTTGAAACAGAGGATGCTCACAGCAAAGAATTCTTCATAAGCTTCACCAGGTCAACACCTGCTATGGTCTAACACATGAGACCTCTATATATCACAGCAGAAGTTGGCGGCACCAAAGTTAGCAAGATCATGGTTGATACTGAAGCTGCCGTTAATGTCATCACCACCAGGACCATGCACTTGCTCAGAATCAAGAAAGAGAAAATCCAGTCTACGTCCCTCATGCTCAAGAACTTCGCGGGGACTGTAACAATGACCTTAGGATTACTTTTCTTATGCATCAAGGTTGGCCCTGCAGAGGGAGTTTATGCTTTCTTTGTGACAGATTGTTTTGCGGCCTATAGTGCTATTCTGGGCAAAGACTGGATCCATCGGAGTTACTGTGTTCCGTCAACTCTCCATCAAGTACTAATTATGTGGAACAGGAGCCTATCACTCCATTGCAGGTCAGTGGCATCGATGACAAAGGCCGCCCCACAGGGGTGACGGCCTCTGAATTGGCACAGTGGGGGCTTACACTCGCAAAAGAAGGCTTGGAAAGGCCTGGCCACGTTGTGCCCAAACCTTTAAACGATTAATGGATTACGACCTCCCAGAGGAAGGGATAGAGGCCTTCCACTCGCTGTACGAAAGACTATCATTTTACTTAGTGGAAAAGAGGCCTATGATCGAGTTGCGACCTTAGAGGCCGTCAATGAAGAACTCTATGATCAAGAACAAGAAGATAAGGTAGATATTCAGCTCGCTCCAGCAGCGCTGGACGATACACCTCCTAAGGTTAGAGATCCTACCGAGAAGGTCAATCTTGGAACAGCAGATAAGCCTATGGAAGTGGCTATCAGCGCTTACTTAGAGCCTAGCAAGAAACAGAGCCTCATTGACTTATTACTAGAATTGAAAGACTGCTTCGCGGAGAAGTATGAAGACATGCCCGGCATGTCACCGGACTTGGTTTGCCATCAACTGCCAACACTCCCTAACAAGAGGCCTGTGAAACAAGAGCCACGAAGAATGAATTCAGAAACCCAAGTCCTCGTCAAGGAGGAAGTCGAAAAAATGCATAAATCAGGCATTATCAAGGTAGCTAAATACAATCAATGGCTAATTAATATAGTGCCTGTTTGCAAGAAGAATCGCAAGATGAGGGTCTGCGTAGACTACAGAGACCTTAATATCGCTACACCTAAAGATGTCTACCCCATGCAAGTTGCTGATATGTTAGTAGACGCCGTAGCAGGACATGAATTGTTGTCCTTCATGGACGGAACCGCAGGGTATCACCAGATTCCAGTCGCGGAAGAAGACAGACATAAAACAGTGTTCCGGTGTCCTGGGTTCGTGGGCATTTTTGAATATGTGGTTATGCCTTTTGGACTGAAGAATGCTGGATCAACGTATCAGAGAGCCATGAACCTGATCTTCCGAGACATCCTGGGGAAGATTTTAGAGGTTTACATCGATGATGTAGTTGTGAAGTCTCAGAAGAGAGGAGACCACATCACAGATCTCAGAGAGGTATTCGAGTGCATGCGGCAACACAAGCTCAAAATGAATCCCGCTAAATGCGTTTTTGGAGTTCAAGCAGGAGATTTTCTGGCATTCATCGTCCATCAGAGAGGAATTTAGGTCCCTGAAGACAAGTTAAGTGCAGTCATCAATGCATCTCCTCCGAAAACGAAAAAGGAATTGCAGCGTTTGCTGGGTAAGATCAACTTTCTGAGACGTTTCATCTCTAACTCTGCAGGTAAAATCCAGCCCTTCTCTCCATTGCTGAGGCTGTAGGGTCAGAACGAGTTTGTATGGGAGCCTAAACACCAAGAGGCTTTCTACAGAATCAAGGCCTACCTAGCGAGCCCACCAGTGCTTGTTCCCCCGAGAGCCGGATTTCCATTGAAGCTATATATTTCAGCAGCTAAGGCTTCCATTGGCAGCCTACTCGCCCAGGATGATGAGGAAGTGTCGAGCATGCCATTTTCTACCTCAATAGCACACTTACAGATTGTGAAACAAGGTATACTCCTATGGAGAAGCTGTGTCTTACATTGTACTTCTCAGCATGCAAGTTGCGACACTACATGTTATCATTTACTACTTCCATCATCGCTCAAACCGACCTAGTCAAGTACATGTTGTCGCGACCTATTCTGAGAGGCCGCATTGGCAAGTGGGTACTGGCCCTGTCCGAATTCTCGCAACAATACGTTCCCCAGAAAGCAGTAAAGGGACAGGCCATCGCAGACTTTCTGGCATATCACCCTATGTTGGATATCCCCACAGTGAAGGAGTTAGAGAAAGCAACCGCAACTACAACTCGACCAGATTTGGTGCGCATTCCAAAGTACGCCATATGGTATCAAGCCACAGTCTCCTTCCAACCCTGGATATTATTTTTTGATGGCTCAAGAACTAAAACATTAGCAGGGGTAGGGATTGTTCTAGAGAACCCAGCGGGCGATCATTTCTCTTACTCTTTCCAATTGGAGTTTAAGTGTACTAACAACCAAGAAGAGTATGAGGCCCTTATTATTGGCTTGGAAGTCTTACTGGAATTGGGAGTAAGAGACGTTCAGGTACGTGGCAACTCTCTGCTCTTGATAAATCAGCTTCAAGAGAAATACAGGTGTGTAAGCTGTTTGCTCGTACCATATTTGAATCATGGCATTGAGCTTCTGGATCAATTTGATGATGCAGATTTGGAGTACATCCCTTGCGAGCGCAATTTCGCTGCCAATGAACTCGCTCAACTAGCTACAAGCATTACATTGAAGTATGGGGTTCGCGAGCGCATTCTGAAAGTCGAGCGCCGCACACTGCCTTCATGGCTCGCGCGGCCTGACCCGCCTGATGATCTGGTCGTCGTGGTCCTAGAGCCTATTGACGTCGATTGGCGTATTCCGTTGATTGATTACCTCAAACAACCAGACCTTACAACAGACAGGAAGATTCGCTTTCTTGCCTTAAATTACTTCCTCAGGGGTGACAAGCTACGACGACGTGGGGAAGATGGCATAGACTTTCGGTGTGTCTATGGGCGCGAAGCAAAGCGATTAATGCACAAAGCACACACAGGAGTGTGCGGAGCTCATCAAGCGGGACCTAAGATGCATTGACTCATCAGGAAACATGGTTATTACTGGCCCAGCATTTTGAAGGACTGTATCACATTCGCCAAAGGATGCCAAGACTGTCAGGCACACGGTCCAGTCTAGCACATCCCCAATATTCCTATGCAACCTATTATTAAACCTTGACCTGCACGAGGCTGGGCATTAGACTTGATTGGGATGATTCACCCCCACTCCTCTCTCCAACACAAGTTCATCATCGTGGCTACTGATTTCTTCACCAAGTGGGTCGAAGCTGAGCCTTTGAAAGAGGCTTCAGGTGCCACCATTCGCCAATTCCTTTTTCATAACATCATCTGCAGGTTTGGTATCCCTGAAGTGCTTGTCTCAGACAGGGGAGCAGCATTCATGGGAGGTGCGGTAGAGAAACTTGTCAACGAATTGGGCATCCAGTTCATCCACAGCATTCCATATTATGCTCAGTCCAACGGTCATGCGGAGGCCAATAACAAGATTATTATTACCCTGCTAAAAAAGATGATGGTTGAAAACCCTCGCCAGTGGCACGACACGTTGTATGAGACACTATGGGCTTATCGCACCTCCAAGAGGAATCCCACCGCTACAACGCCCTATGCACTAACGTTTGGCCATGATGCAGTTTTACCCTTGGAACTCAACGTTCAATCCTTACGCGCACAAGATCAGCATCACTTGATCGGTGAAGATTATGTCCAGGCGATGTGGCAAGAACACGAAGATCTGAGTGAGCAGCGCTTAGCGGCTTTGGATAATTTAGTGATGGAAAAACAGCGTATCGCCCGCTCCTATGATAAGAGGACGCATGACCGTAGTTACAAAGAGGGGGACCTTGTTTGGAAAGCTGTTTTGCCCTTTGGTGAGAAATTGACCGGGCGCGGTAAGTGGACTCCACGATGGGAAGGACCCTTTGTTATTCACCGTATATGGAGCACGAGGCTTTTCACCTCAAAGATTTGGATGGTGACATCCATCGTAATCCTATCAACGGACGGTTCCTGAAGAAATATTACCCCAGTGTTTGGGAATTCGAGGATCCGCCGGATCCACCTTCTTCCCAGACAGGGGGGCAACCATAGTCTTCATCAGCTCGCATCATCTATATATATTTAGGCCTTTTCCTATGTCCTTAGTCTCATGTATTTGCTTCACCTACGAACACTAGGGGGGCAACACTCTATACATCTAGGCCTTAGTTGAGGCCTTATTTTATATCAATTTCAACTTTTGTTTTTGTTGTAACTTTTTTGACAATGTGTGTTAAGAATATACATGATGGCCTATACATGAGGCCTTATTTTGTTACAATTTTTCGCATTATGCTCGAAGAAACATTCATTCATAAAGTGACTTTGCGGCCAAAGGCAGTACAAATCGAAACGGTTACATTCGCAGTTATAAGGCCAAAAGTGGCTTAAAAAATCATAAGGATTGCAAATCTTCTAAGAGTTTCTGGATCTTGTGGCGACAAGGGGGTTGTGCTATGACCACTCGTACTATTCCTCTCTTCACCCACATCCCTCCTCTGATCTGAGTGGCAGCTGCTATCATCTGCACCGGAGGAAAGGGAAGGAAATAATCCATCGTAGCCCTTCCAGTTGATTATCCTCCGGGATGGAGATGGTCTTCAGAGAGAGCGCGACTCACAGCCACATCTACCTCAAGGGGAAAAACAGAAGTCTGATAGTCAGACCCGGGAGGTAGGCTGCGGAAGAAGAACGATAGGCCTTGAGTGGCCTTCCGCCCTTCTCTCTCGTGCTCCACGCGAGAAATCTGAGGAGAGGGATCCCTCAGAATCTGGTTCCGCCGCGTTAGGAGCGCCGCATGTTCTTCAGTCTAACTGAAACTGGGGAATCCCATCCGGATTTCCAGATACCGAAGACATGCAGTTGGTCCTGAGATTAGGCCATAAGACCTACCTAGGTTTTGAGATTAAGCCATAAGGCCTAGGAATTTGAGGCTAAGGGTGAGAGCGTGAGGAGAAGATTTCAGAAACTAAAGGAAGAGAAGTAAGGCTTGCGAAACTATCTCTGGGAAAGCCATATTTGCTTGTGGTTATCACTTCTCCAAAGTACAGGTATTTATAGGGCCAATCTCAGTAGCCTCAACCGTGCGATGGGCAGTTGAAATATTTTCAATGCCATTAATAAGAGTATCAATGGAATTGAATGCTAGGATCTCGGAAATGAAGGTAATTGAAAACGCGTGGGAAGCGGGGCAGTCTTCAAGGAGGTAACCGCTCCATTTAGAGATTCTCTTTTCAAACAGTTTCAATAGCAATAAAGGCAAATTAAACGCTGAATTGCTTGAAAATTTGTGCATATATTTGGGCCAAACAAAGTGGGCTAAATATTTAAATTATTAATAATAATATTGTTCATACAAAATGGGCCTGATACTAGAGGCCTAAAGTTTTCGGCTTGCATGAGTTAAACGAAGTAAATGTTCGTCCAAGCGAAAACTGGCATCGGCAGCGGCTCGCTCCGCCTGTCGGACCGGCTCGCGAGCTCGAGCTAGGTTCTGAGAAAGTATTTTAGGGCCGCTAGGGGTTACTCCATCAAGGGCTCCTCATGCTCAAGCTGCGCCGTCACAGCAGTCAATTGGGCCTGAAGATCTTGGACTTAGGACCGGAGATGATTTTCCATGATCCATAAGTCTTTAACAAGGGTAGCCCTATCTCCTAGAAAGTCACGAGAGGAGTCCATTTGTTGAGCGAGGCCCTGATAGTGGGCCTGGGCTTGTCTGGCTTGCGCAGTCATGGCCGCCCTTTCATTAAGCCGCTGGGGGAGATTCTGTAGCAGTTTGTCTATCTCAATGAACTCGTTCTCAGTGATGGCGCACTCGCGACGAAGAACCCTCAAATATTCCAGAGCCCTGACAGATGCTCCAGGCAGCAGGATATCGGGACTCAAAAGACGGTGAAGTCCATCCCTGGCTTCATCTATAACTCTGGGAGGAGTCACCTCAAGTACGCAAGCTAACCTTTCTAGTCTGGAAGGAGGTACAGGCAGTGGATTTGGGGCTGCAGCAGCAGGAGCTTCAAGAGGCTCCACAACAGGAACCACTTCCAGCACCGGCTCGACGTTCACCCCTTCTCCTGCTTCAAGGGCATGGGGGCAGGCTCATGGTTAACTACATCTTCACTAGCTGGGTCAGCGGGATTGGCGCCAATTACTTCCACAACGACAGCTTCTTCTCCAACAGGACCAAGATTCTGGTTTTAAGGAGAAATCATTAAAATGCCTAAAGAATAAGACAAGAACCAGGACATCATGCTTGTTAAAGAGAAATGTACCTCTGCAGCCGGAGGCTGGCGAAAGGGTGCTATCGGCACGGGTTCTTGAACCGTCTCGCCAGGAATTGGGTCTGGCACTATCTATGCCAGGACAGGTATGGCGTTTGGTTCCTCACGAGGTGCATCTGAAAGAGGCATTCTCTCTTCCACTTCAGGTGAGCTATCATCTATGACATGCACTGGGATCGAGGCTAATTGCATATTGCTCGCAACTCTGGCAGGAGGTGGAGGATTATTGGAGCTAGTGGGGGCTTGGATCTGTGAAGCAGATGTGCCTTCACTAGTAGTTGAGGGGCCTTCCCCAGTTTGTCTTGAAAACCTATGATGAACCCGCAAGCGAGGATTGTTATATGGTCACACGGAATGAAAAGATAATTCCAATATGCACTTTTAGTTTCTTACCAGTCGATCAACGATTGGTTCATCTTCTGCCCACGGTTCAGTTGGAGGATCAGAACGACTACGCTTCCGGCCTAAGATAGTGGCGATCTGCCGGGGTCAAAGGATTAGACTACTTGGAAAGAAATCATTTTTTTTTTGTTTTTAACAAGAAAGTTCTTACCGTTTGCGGGTTATCATCGTCGGAAGAGGAATCTTCGACTTCAGGCTCCATTATTACTGTTTTTTGCTTCCCAGACTGGCCAGTGGCTGGGGAAGCATTATTTGCACGACAACCAGAAGGTGGCACACTTCCTTGTTATAGCAAAGGTTGAGTTAAAAGGGAAGAGTGAAAGAAGGAATAAAATATAAACCAAGATACTTACCTCTGGAGAGGGCTTGCGAATTACGATACCAGACTGGGCCTGGCGCGGGGCTCGTGCCGGTTGAGGAGCCGGCTCAGGAGGAGGTGGAGATTGTGCAGTGTCTTCAGGAAAGCGAGCAAGTAGCTTAATGTCTGCAGCATAGGGATATCTCAGTTCCCCAAAGATGGTAGCGAAGAGTTCGTCATACCGTTGCCTCCAGCAATTGACAGAAACTTCTGCCCACCATTCCTCGTCCCTTCTTCTGTCCCATCCACGGCATCGATGTCCTTAGCTCAATCAAGAAGATCAACCAGTGCAAGCATGCTTTGTACTGGCAAAAGCCTAAAAGGGGGCCCAAATATACGCCAAGAGGTGTTGTAGTTCCAGGCATCATACAGTGGGAATGGTACTAATTGGACGAGGCCGAATTGGCGAGCGAAATGATTAGGAGAGTAAAGCTCATAACTAAGTTCTTCGGCAGCAATCCTAATGTCTGAACAGGAGATCGCGGGGAGAAAAGCCAAGGGCGCGCGATCGCTGTAGCGAGGAGCGCCAAGGAGGAAGCCGTTTTCAAGCGGAGATGGGAATCTTCTACCCAGTACTAAGTTGCAGTAGGGCATCTCATGCAGAAGGTACGGATATGTGAAGCACTCGGAGTAAGGAGGAGATGAGTACCTTTCATCGCGGCTGAGCCATTGACCCAAGAGTTGGTTAGTCGGTGGAAGCAGCGGGATGTCATCGCGACGAAAATATGGAAAATAAGTTTGAATCCAGAAGTCAAGAATCCAAAAAGGGCCAGAGATGCTAGTCTCGAAAGGATGCATAGTGGCCTGGTACAGAGTATGATAAAGGGTGCCCAACATAAGTTGTCCGAGCCCGACACGGCGGCCGTTGTAGAGGGCCATTGCCAGAAGAGTCCAAGCACCAGTGGGCTTGCAAGAGGAAGTACAGAAGATGAATTTACAGAGCCAGTACTCTAAGAAAGCAATTCCGCCAGTAACATTGTGCTCCTGGCTGTAATAAGACAGCCACCGTGGATAGGAGCCGCTGTGAGCGCTGCGACCGTTTCGGGCCATGGTTGAAGTGAAAGTGACAGAGTCGAATTGGCCATGCAGATAAGGCTCGCCATCAATGGGTAGGCCAGTGATGGTGAGAATATCCAGTAAAGTGATACTCATTTGGCTAAATCTAAAATCAAAGGTGTTTGTGGCGGTGTTCCAAAAACATAGAAAGGCAGCGAGCGGTGGACGATTGCCACCGCATGGAAGACTAAAACAGAGATCGATAGTATTAGCGATACTTGCCGCGTTCCAGCTAGCCAGATCTCTTGTTCGGGCTTCATTATACCAGGAAAACTCCGCTGCGCTGATAGAGGATGGCCAGTGCCCTATTTTTGCTAGATGATTCTGGGTACCCCAACTGTTGAAATCTCCAGGAGTCCTTCGGAGGACTGGGATCGGTCGACGAAGGGGCAGGCCATAGAAGGCGATGGCATCGGCCGGGATAGAGTCTCGCGGCGTTGGGCCCAGTCTGACATGGTGGTTTTAGAACTAGAGGAGTAGGGGTCTCTAGATAGTGGTGTGGAGACGAATGCGGGTGCCAATGTTGGTTCCCCAAGAGTGGGCAGCCTATTCATTCAGTTCTTCTTCTTGATCGATGACTATCTTCTTTGGGGGAGCCATTTCTGGGTTTCTGTGAGGAAGATGTTGGCAGTAAGAGGGTTTCTGGGTTTAGGAGACTAAAAGAGTTTCTGATGTGATAGGTCTGAAGTGGCTGCGGGTTTAAATAAGAAATTTTGTGAGGGAAACGATACGACAGAAAGGCGTTTTTCGCAAGCGAAAGGACGCAACCCTCATTAATGATATCGTTTCAAGCAATTGGCGTGTCATTTTAGTCCCATTCAATCAGTTGCATCTTCGCGGGCGTGATTTCCGGGCCTGGGGGGCAATGTTTGAGCCCAAAAGTAATTTTGGCAAGATCCTTTAGTGGATTAAGCACAGCGGGCCGATACCTGCGGCCCAAAAATAAGCCTGCTTGGGTTTGGGTTACAGCTTCGCTCATTCCGTGGTCCATAAGGAAAACGAAACCTTATTGGAGTCAAGTAGTAGAGATTGGATAGGAAACTTCAATCAATAATCCTTCTATAGCAAGGAACAGTCGAAACCCTAGTTATAAATACCTGGTTTTGAAGGACAAAGAAAAGACCTCTATCAAATCAATCAATCCCAGCGATTACAAAGCCTCCTTGGAGCAAACCTTCAACCTCGTTGAAACCCGGTGACGGCGGGCCAGTCCTAGTCTTTCCAAGAGCCGACTGTCAGCATCACCAAATCAACCCGGCAACCGTACTTCCAGTCCTAGTCTCTCCAAGAGCCGATTTCCTGTACCACTGTCACCGAGATTCTCTCAACCAGCTAAGCAAGGGTAACGCTCTCGCGACCCAGCGAAGCTAAAGTCACGCTTTAGCAAAACCCGTGCTTTCTCCAAACTTCCCAGTGATTGCTTTGCTCATCCTACAACGTTGAGTATCGATTCGGTGACGCGAAGAGATCACATCCAAAGTTCTTATCCGTAAGGCAAGAAGTCCTTTCTCGGAAGGCTAGAGAAGAACCTTGTGGCGAGGTTGGTGCTCTCCTCATCCACAACGCTTGAAGAAGAAGTCAGGTCAAGGGACTCCCCCGACGACTGCACCCCACGGTGCTGGCACGCCCGCGCACACGCTCAAAAGAGACAGTTTGCATGCCAACTGGTTTTGGAGCCAAACAATAGCTATGTATGCTACACTTGCCAGTCGCGATGTGAAGTGTTGTTTGATTCCAGATTCCGCCTTCTTTCTTAAAAGGACAAGGTGTACTTTTTGGCTTCATTGAAAAATGACTCAGAAAATGGACATATGGTTATTGTGATTGCTGAGGGAGCAGGACAACGAAAACCTTGCTAGTAAATAAGTAGTGCAGCATCTGGGGAATAAAACTTCTGCATCCTGGATATCCACATTCCCTTGGTACACGCTCAGCAATTGAGGTACTCGGTCAAGGTACTGTGTCACGAATTTCCTTAAGAATTCTTTCTCCGCAGGCTGTAAAACATAATTCAAATTCAAGTTTTCGTTTTTCAACCCTTGCAACATCAACACTTTAACAACGGAACACCTTAGGATTAACCTCTTCTCGAAATTGAATGACAATCAGAGGGTGTTGTCATGTTCCGCAAAGTCCTTCACCCTACTACCATCCACTATATAAGGGGACCAGTGAAGACAAACATTACGGTTACTTTCATTATTGATTCTGGTAAAGCTTCATATCACATAAACACATATCAGTAACCAAATGGCTGCCTCACCGCCTCAGTCCGATGCTCAGCTGACTCTCCTCCCTCCTCCCTAGTCTTCTATGAATGGCATTTGATTCTCTTTAGTTCGAATGTGAATAGTTTTGTAGTCTTTTTTCCTTTGGAAGTTCTTGTGATACTATTGTTGAAAATAGATAACGGTTAGTTTTGGAGAGCTTTTGCTGGTTCATGTCTCAATTAGGGAAATATCTACTAATCTCCAAATGTATGCAATGGAATTAGGCAGATGAATTTTTTTTCCTATTGGAGTCACCTTTTTCTGACAATGACTATGAAGAATCACTCTCATGGAGGAATGGTGATTGGCCCTATAGCAGAAGTTTGTCTATTTTTGTAAGACTATAGCACTATTTTAAAGAAAGATGGCAAGTTTAAAAGAATACTATTCACATAAACCAGAATTTTGATTAAGTTAACATAAGCCAGAATTTAATTACTCTTCATAGAGGATACCTTTTAAACCATATTAGTTATCCTTATAGTTTGCATATCATATTTAGTTCTCTCGTTCTGTTGAACTTTACTTCCATACACAACACAGGATAAGGTTCCCCAGGTCCCTTATTCTACAAAGCATCTCAATATGACAGTAGGATTGATATGCGTGCGTGCTATACTAGGGATTATTGTACCTTCCATATTTGCATTTCCATGGCAATTGAAGATTATTGTATTTTCATTTGATTCCATGGGACTGTAAATAAAATGCAATCATCATTATTAGCATGAACAAATATTGAAATTGGATAAAGTTGGGACTACGACATGCCTATCACTGGAATATTTAGAAGATATGATGTCAATATCTATTTGGTGTACCTTTTTTTTGTCTGTGGCAGTCGACATGTTTGAATTATGTGAGCATAAGGGTTATTCATGTTGGCATGAGTCATACTTACCTTATTTATGTAGATATTTTGTAATATTCTGTGATCTATAATATTATGTAATATCTGTAGTATTATTAGGTTTACTACTTACCTTAGGAGTAGTACTTGTCTTATTAGGTGCACTTGTAATTTGTATATAATTCCTTCTTGTAAGGTGAATGAGATATCTGAGTTATTCAGTCAAAATAACTCAGTCAAAATTATCTCTTGTTTTTCGTTATATTTGACTTGGTATGAGAGCAGAGATCCGATCCTGAACTCTGACTCATTGTTCTTTGATCCTTGACCCTTGTTCTTTGTGCTTGAATTTGTTCCTTGTCCTTTGATCCTTTCATCATCGTTGCCTTCTTATATTTCCAAGTAGTTTGTTGTTTTTTTCCTTCCGCTGCGAATTCACCATGGTGAAAGATCAAGATGTTTCTCCCAGGTTCTCCTCAAATCTGACTTGCAACTACTGCAAGAATCCAGGCCACATCAAAGCAAATTGTTACAGGTTGGTTGGTTTTCCAGCAGGCTACTTTGATAGGCCCTGACGTCAGGACAACAAACCCAAGGCAAAGGCTGTTGTTCATCTTGTTCAAGACCAAGATTACTCAGCGGTGACAAAACCAGCTCACACCAACTTTGCTGGTAAGGATACCGCATCCGTAAGTCGCGGTGGTAATGGTAAGGTTGGAGCTGCTTTAAAAATTTCTAGCTTTACTAGTGGCAATACTTGGATAATTGATTCTGGAGCATCTGACCATATGACCTATGATCGTAGTTTCTTTCTTTTTCTCAATCCACCCTCTATTTCCTCTGTTGTCAATGCCAATGGTGATTTTTTTCCTGTTTTAGGAATAGGGTCTATTCGTCTCACCCCTTCTTTGACACTACATGATGTTCTTTATATCCTTGATCTCTCTCATCATCTTATATCTGTGCCTCAGCTTAATACTCAATCTCGGTGTTCTATAACATTTTTTCCGTTGTATGTGATTTTCAGGACCTCCTCACCAGGGAAATAATTGGCAAGGGTTATCTGAGGGGTCGACTATTTCATCTGGATTGCATGTTCGCCGGAGTGAAGCTGGAGAAGGTAGTCCAAGCAGCTTTGATTTCGACTGGGGTTACTAATCAAGTTGAAGAATTATGGCTATGGCATCGGAGATTGGGACATCCTTCCTTTAGTGTCATGAAGAAATCTATGCCATCCTTGTTTCTGGGCATTGATGAGTCTAAGTTGCACTGTGAGTCATGTGTCTTAGCTAAAAGTCATCGTACTAGCTATCCTTTGAGTACTACTAGGAGTTCTTTTCCTTTTGAGCTTATTCATTCTTATGTCTGGGGACCTTTCCGTGAGTCAACCTTGTCTGGAAAACATTGGTTTGTTTTGTTTATTGATGATTATACCCATGTTACTTGGGTCACTTTATTGAAACACAAATATGAAGTTTTCTCTGCTTTCCAAGAATTTTTTGATCTTGTTCAAAATCAATTTGGAGCCAATATTAAAGTCTTTCGTTCTGATAATCGGGGGGAGTTTGTCAATTGTCAATTTCACCAATTCTTTCATTCTCATGGGATCATTCATCAAACTACTTGCCCTCAAACCCCTGAACAAAATGGGGTGTCAGAAAGAAAGAATCGTCATGTTCTTGACATAGCCCGGTCTATTCTATTTAGTGCTCATATGCCTAAGTATCTTTGGGGAGATGCAATTCTCACTGCTTGTCATCTCATCAATAGGCTACCTTCCTCTGTTCTCAATGGTCAAACCCCCTATACTGCCCTTTCAAATCATGTGTCAGTCCTTTCGTTTTCTAATCTCCCTACTAGTGTCTTTGGGTGTGTTGTGTTTGTCCATGTTCCTAAGAATCAACTGTCCAAACTCGATGCCAGGGCATTAAAGTGTGTTTTTGTGGGCTATGGTGTTCATCAGAAGGGCTACAAGTGTTTTCATCCTCCTACACAGAAATTTTTTGTTACCATGGATGTCACATTTTATGAGGATGCATGTTACTTTTCTCCCATCAATCCTTCACTTCAGGGGGAGAAACACACTTTTTTGGAAGAAAAGTCTTGTGGGATTAAAATTCAGCCCATTGAAGCCAATGACACTCCTGTAGAAATAGAAAAGGCAATTACCGAACAGAGCATTGCGAGTTCTGAAATAGAAACGGCAATTGCTGAATCGTCTACCCCTCGCCATGCAACTGCCGAACAGAGCATTGCGAGTTCCGAAACAGAAAAGACAATTGCCGAATCATCTACCTTCCAAGAAGGCCAAGCTCCTCCACCCCTCTTAGATACAGATAACCCTTGTCAACCAATCCCTGAGAAGCGTACCAATCTTGAGGTTAGTGGTATTTCTTCTAACTATGATATTGGTGATAGTGTGTATGTTTTGCCTCCTAGGTCCACTCGTGGTAACCACCTCGTCAATATGAACCAAGTTTAGATGTTAAGTCTAAGTATGCCATAGCTAACTTTGTATCCACCCATCGGTTATCCAAATCCCATGCTTCTTTTGTGAATCAAATATCCTCTGTATGTGTTCCCAGTAAAGTGCAGGATGCTCTCAAGGATCCCAAATGGTCTCAAGCGATGAATGAAGAGATGGAGGCATTAGAAAAGAATAATACTTGGGAAATGGTGCCACCTCCACAAGAAAAAAAAGTTGTTGGATGTAGATGGCTGTACACTATCAAACACAATGCAGATGGTTCAGTGAATAGGTATAAAGCAAGACTTGTTGCAAAGGGATATACTCAAACATATGGGGTGGATTATAAGAAGACCTTTGCTTCAGTAGCAAAGATTAATACTGTTCGAGTGTTGATGTCTCTAGCAGCTAATCTAGATTGGCCCTTGCAACAGTTTGATGTCAAGAATGCCTTTTACATGGAGAGTTATCTGAAGAAGTCTATTTGGATCTACCACCAGGATATGAGGCAAGCACAGGAGGTAGATTTGTGTGTAAGTTAAATAAGTCCTTGTATGGACTCAAACAATCACCACGAGCTTGGTTTGGAAGATTCTCTCAAGCTATGAGTCGTTTTGGGTACAAGCAGAGCAACTCTAACCATACATTGTTTCTGAAACGCTGTGAAGGTAAATTAACTGCCTTGATTCTTTATGTTGATGATATGATAATTACTGGTGATAATTCAGAGGAGGTTGAAAGATTAAAAGATCTGCTTGCATCAGAGTTTGAGATGAAAGATCTTGGTTCTCTTAAATATTTTTTGGGGATTGAGGTTGCCAGGGGGAGTTCAGGAATTTTCTCGTGCCAAAGAAAATATGTGCTTGATTTGTTGACAAAGACAGGAATGCTAGGGTGTAGACCTGCTGATACTCCTATTGAGCAGAATCATAAACTGGCTGAGTACCCTAATCAAGTTCTTACAGAGAAGGCTCGCTATCAGAGGTTAGTTGGCAGATTAATCTATCTCTCACATACTCGGCCAGACATTGCATATGCAGTTAGTGTTGTGAGTCAATTCATGCATAATCCAAGTGAAGCTCATGTGGAAGCTGTGATCCATATTCTGAGGTATTTAAAGTCTGCACCTGGAAAAGGCTTGATGTTTTCAAAGCATAATCATCTAGATATTAGTGGTTATACAGATGTAGACTGGGCAGGTTGTGTTACGGATAGAAAATCCACTTATGGTTACTTCACTTTTGTATGAGGTAATCTTGTTACTTGGAGAAGTAAGAAACAAAAGGTTGTGGCTAGGTCAAGTGCTGAAGCAGAGTATAGAGGTATGGCTCATGGAGTTTGTGAATTACTTTGGTTGAGAAATTTACTTCGTGATTTGGGATTTAAACCCAAACGAGCCATGAATTTGTATTGTGATAATAAGGCAGTGGTGGATATTGCTCACAACCCAGTTCAACATGACAGAACTAAGCATATTGAGGTTGACAGACATTTAATTAAAGAGAAGCTTGATGCTAAGCTTATCTCTTTTTTCCTTTTATCCACTCAGTAGAACAGTTAGCTGATGTTCTCACAAAGGCAGTATCGAGTAAGGCATTTCATGACTCACTTGACAAGTTAGGCATTCGTGATCTGTATGCACCAACTTGAGGGGGAGTGTTGGCGTGAGTCATACTTACCTTATTTATGTAGATATTCTGTAATATTATGTAATATCTGTAGTATTATTATGTTTACTACTTACCTTAGGAGTAGTACTTGTCTTATTATGCGCACTTGTAATTTGTATATAATTCCTTCTTGTAAGGTGAATGAGATATCTGTTAAAGGAAAAACACATTATGTGCCTTCGTCAAAGAAACAAACGAAGAGGGAATCAAGCAATTACAAATCACAGCTCAATCAGCATTTAGTATCATCAATGTAATTGATATTTCTGTTGTAATCCTATCCCTATATAAAGGGGTTATGAATGAAATGAGTAGACCAATTCCAATTGCATTTTACTTTTACAATATCTGAGTTATTCAATCAAAATTATCTCTTGTTTTTCGTTATATTTGACTATTCAGCCCACAGTTACTAATTTTTATACAACAGTGTAACAAGATCAAACTCAAACAGAAATCATGCTTTTGTAACTTTTTTTAAATTGCATCTATTTTTTTTTTTTTAAGGAATTCGTATTCTACATTTTGAAAGATAACCTGCCTGATGGAAAATCCAAGTCTTTCGAATTATAATCCAGATAAGTAAAATCATATTTTCCCCATTCAAGCTATTTGATTAAAAGTGAAAAAGTGTAGCTATATATTCAGGTCATCCAGCAGTTTTCTTCTCATACTTCTTGTTTAAGTTCTTCAAGTGATGAATGGTGTGTTTCGAGATTTACGTTTTTGAAGTTCATAAAATTGTTTAAGGTGGTCATTTTCTGGTTTTTCCAGTCAAATCATGACAATTCTACATTTAATTTGAGCATAAAGCCCCTTGGATATATTTTCACAAAGATGATTTTCAACTCCTTGTTTCAAACCTTCATAGAAAATCTCTTTTATTTCTCTCATTTCACAAGATTTTCCTTGAAAGGTTTATGTCAGCAATAACAAGGTAAGGTAAAGTTAATTATCTTCAGTATCACAGAACTGAGTGAAGTTTGTTATGATTATCTTTCTGTCTTTATTCCCTGCTTCTACTGTTTGCTTGAAATCTTGCCTACTGATCCCATAATTTGAGAATCCTTTTTGTTCTTACTGTACGAGGTTGTGGAATATTGAAAAATGCCCCAAACCCTCGTACTATGTCTGCAGCTCCTAGTTTTGACTATAATCGACAAATGCAAGCCACTTCAATCCAAATCATCTGTATATTTCATGTTTGCATCATGGTTGTAAGTATTTCCAGCATCCCAACGTTATCTGTTTCAATCAATTCCATTTTTTCTTTTCAATAACTATCCTCTTTCCTTGTCATGGTTTACAGTCGAATTTTCTCTGCCTGAAGCTGAATAGAGACATATCAATTGGAGCCGTGTATTTGATCCGTGTAACTAAGGTGACTGTCTTTCTGTAGCCTGCAGGAGAACATTGATTCTTGATCAACTCTAACTAGGTCTTGACTGGTATATATAATATGTTTCCGAAAGAGAAAGTAGCCAAAATGAGGTTGTTAATCTTTTGTTAGTCTTGGATTCGAATGAGATACATTTTAGATAGTAGAGTTCTCTTGCAAGTCCTGATGCCCGAGACTAGTCTAGAGGAGGAGAACTAGCCATGCATGGTGCTGGTTCATAAGCCCAGTCAAGATTATGTGTATGAAGTTTATCTTGTTTGTGGATTGTTCAAAATATACTGGTCAATATTGAACTGGCGCATAAAAAATCCTCTGTACCAAAAGATCATGACCCATTGATAAAAAACAGCACCTTGACTGATGTGTTTTCCGTCATCATCATTCTTCATTTTTAGTAATGCCAATGAGACACTTTATTTACTTTTCCTCGAGGAGTTTCAAGCATCGTTAGAAAAATTAAGAGAGCCTTACGATTCTGTCTAGGTTGGAAGGAAAGTTAAGGCATAACACTACAATGTGATCGCCACCAAAAGACGGTTCAATGGATATTTAGGAATGCATGGAGTAAAAACTGAAATTGCAAGTGTACACAATGAGCATTCAAAAGGTAAATACATTCCCAGAATTCAGCCATTACCACGCAAAAACGGAAGAATTTGGGTCCATTCATTACTGATGGTTAAGGCCTACAGACCAAGTGATACCTCATGCTCATACCAGCAGAAAGGAAGAGATTCTGAAAATGCTTTACCAACAAAATGGTTTACCATCAACATGAAATAGAAGGTGAAGATTCTACATAGACGTCGGTCCCTTCGAAAACAAGACTTGAATAATTGAACATAGGCCTACAAATTGGGGGTTGACATAGCATAAATGCTTTATGTGCTCCCATAAGTTGAGGAATTTCAGGCTATGACAGGACCCACAATTCATGTTGTAAAGAAGGCTATTACTAATCAGCACACAGTTAGAGTCCAACAGAGGTCAGAGTCATTGCCTTATGGCTAATGTGGCTGCACAAACTTGGTAGTCCCTTCTGATATCGATCTATCATTCCAAATTTCCAACTATAATCTTTGCATTAAAGTAAAGTAAACAAGATCACCTAAGATAATTCTCCAAGTTATAAATGCAGATCACGGAAAATTTGGGAATGCAGATCACAAGAGAGTTTATCGTTCTGTTTTCTTTTTCAATCACTTCTCTTCCAAAATAGATTACACTGAATATACATTTATAATGTATGAAAGCGAATTATCAGGACACAATCAAAGTCATGGATCATAAAGCTGCAAGATCTTCATAACACAACAGAGAGAAGCAAAACTGTACCAGCAATGTTGAATATAAATAAAATCTTACCACCAGTAAGCAGTGCAGCATCAGGGGGCTAAACAGTTACACACTCTGTCTTCAAGGTGTCAATTAAGATGTTACATCCTGGAGATCAACATTTCCTTGATACACACTCAGTAGTTGAGGTATTTGGTTGACAAATTTTGTCACAAACATCTCGAAGAACTGCTCTTCCGCATAAGCTAAGACACACGGCTTACTCAAGTTTTCATTTATCAATCCTTTCGACAACAAAATTTCAACACCGAACACCTTGGGATTATTCTCTTCTGCAAACTATAAGAACAAACAATTGCGTATTTGGCAATTATTACTGAAGGCCATCCCATCTTGTTCACCCAAAAATCCATTACTTGCATTAGTTTCTTCTCCGACACAACCGTACTACGAGGGCACTTCCTCAGACCAACCCCACCTCATCATATAAACTTGGCGATTACGATTAAACGTATTCCTACACCACAATGCATTCATTGCCTTCAAGCTAGTTGAGTTTTTCATATTGAATCCCATTTCCTTCACCTCACCCACAAGTTGAGAGAAACTTTCATGCTTTAGAATCACAAGGCGAGTAAAATGACGAAACAACATAGAAATGCATTACTGGGGCACACCTACTTCTCTCAAAAGCCTAATATTCGGTAACACACTAGTGCAGTGGTTTGCCATGAAAGTCCGTGAGTTACGCCTCAAAACAGCAACAACAGATTTGTGAGGCAGCATACTCCTAAGGAATTTATGAATCGGTATAATGCGTTTCTCCAAGCTTTGGAGTTAAAGCCATAGTTTTGGCAAGGTCCTGCCTTGAAAGTCCAACAGAGCTGAAATACTCGAGCTTTTGCAAAACGGATTTCTCAAAATCAGCAGTAAGAAATTGTGGGCATGACCTAATAACCTGAGCGATCTGGGTTTCAGAGAAGCCATGCTTTCTGAAATGGGCCAAAACGGAGTCTGCTCTTGGTGCGGATCGCAACTTGACCCGCTTGGATGCTGAAATTGCTCCTTCCGGTGATAACCCACATGAGTTTATCAAGTAATTCACTGTGAAATTCTCATCTTGTGAGGTAGGCCTCATCATATGGCCCTTGGGCCCTAAGCCCGCCCGGCCCGTAGGGCCGAAGCCCGGCCCGGCCCTTCCATTAGGGCGGGCCGGCCCGACCCTTTTTTATTTAGGGTAGGGTATGGGTCACACAAATAAAGCCCGGCCCTACCCTACGGCCCGGCCCGATTGAGCCCTTAAGGGCTAGGCCCGGCCCGGCCCTAAAAGCCCGGCCCTAACCCGGCCCTAAAATTTATATTTTATTTTTGTTATTTTCTATTACATGTGTTATATGTATAAAACTATGGAAGTGTAGAAAATTATTTCAATCTTCCATATTAGGAAATGAGTCTTTTAAATTGAGCCATATTTTGAGAAGAAAAAAATAATTTTTTTTAAAGAATTAACCGTTAATTCGGCAAAAACGCCGCCGCTTTAATATAATCCTATGGGTATTTTAATATTTACCAATAATTACTGTTAACTAATTAACTGTAATAATTACAAAGCTATTATTTCAAATTGGACAATATATTCATGTAATACCAATTTTGAAATAAATCAAGTAATCAACATAAATAAAAATAATCAATTGGTCGAGTTGAAACCATTTTACCAATGTAATGTTAACTTCTTAATGAGCAAAATGGGGGACGAAATGGAATTTTTTAAAATTCATCGCTGGATGTTATTTGCATATGAATATATGTTAGTGGTAGAAATTTCAACAATTTCCGCCTTCGTTTGGACCTCGATCTACCCGGTCAACTCAATACCCTAAATAGAACATAAAACAAATATTCTCTTAACCGGTCCTTGGCAATTCACTTTTTTCGATCTTTCAGCTCCCACACTCTCATGGGTAGGGGGTCTACTTATGGATGTCAAAATTCCACAACGTTTGTCCGCGCATGGTGCCGCTCCCCTTAGGGAAGTTTGCTTGTGCAAAGCGTTGACCGCTCCGTTAGGTGCCTTATTCACGGCGGATCAGCCTAATTTCTTTACACAATACCTATCACTATTGTATAAACATATAAGAATTTTCCGATTGATCGATTTTCATTTCAAAATTTTTGGATCGCACATAATCCTTATATGTCTTGTAATGTAGTATAACTATTTTGTTAGGCTTGTTACCCTCCATCAGCAAAATAGGGGACGAAATGGAATTTTTTAAAATGAACCGCTGGATGTTGTTTGCATATGAATATATGTTAGTGGTAGAAATTTCAACAATTTCCGCATTCGGTTGGACCTCGATCTACCCGGTCAACTCAATACCCTAAATAGAACATAAAACAAATATGCTCTTAACCGGTCATTGGCAATTCACTTTTTTCGATCTTTCAGCTCACACGCTCTCATGGATAGGGGGTCTACTTATGGATGTCAAAATTCCGCAACGTTTGTCCGCGCATGGTGCCGCTCCCCTTAGGGAAGTTTGCTTGTGCAAAGCGTTGACCGCTCCGTTAGGTGCCTTATTCACGGCGGATCAGCCTAATTTCTTTACACAATACCTATCACTATTGTATAAACATATAAGAATTTTCCGATTGATCGATTTTCATTTCAAAATTTTTGGATTGCACATAATCCTTATATGTCTTGTAATGTAGTATAACTAGTTTATTAGGCTTGTTACCCTCCATGAGCAAAATAGGGGACGAAATGGAATTTTTTAAAATGAACCGTTGGATGTTGTTTGCATATGAATATATGTTAGTGGTAGAAATTTCAACAATTTCCGCATTCGGTTGGACCTCGATCTACCCGGTCAACTCAATACCCTAAATAGAACATAAAACAAATATGCTCTTAACCGGTCCTTGGCAATTCACTTTTTTCGATCTTTCAGCTCCCACACTCTCATGGCTAGGGGGTCTACTTATGGATGTCAAAATTCTGCAACATTTGTCCGCGCATGGTGCCGCTCCCCTTAGGGAAGTTTGCTTGTGCAAAGCATTGACCGCTACATTGGGCGCCTTATTCATGGTAGATCGGCCTAATTTTTTTACACAATACCTATCAATGTTGTATAAACATATGAGAATTTTCAGATTGGTCGATTTCCATTTCAGAATTTTTGGATCACATATAATCCTTATATGCCTATTAATGTAGTATAACTCGTTTATTAGGCTTGTTATCCTTCATGAGCAAAATGGGGGACGAAATGGAATTTTTTAAAATGCACCGTTGGATGTCGTCCGTATATGAATATATGGTAGCGGTAAAAATTTCAGTGACTTCCACCTTCGGTTGGGTCTCTATCGACCCGGTCAACTCCATACCCTAAATAAAACCTAACACAAATATGATCATAACCAAGAATTTGCAATTTTTTTTTTTGATCTATCAGCTCCCACACTCTCATGGGGAGGGGGTCTATCACCTGCTGTCAAAATACGGGGATGTTTGTCCGCAAAAGGTGCCGCTCCCCTTACAGAAGTTTGCTTATACAAAGTGTTGACCGCTCCGTTTGGTGCCTTATTTAATGCAGATCGACATAATTTTTTTACACAATACCTACTACTGTTGTATATGCATATGACCATTGTCAGATTGATCAATTTCCATTTCGAAATTTTTGGCCCCCCCGAATAAGCCCTAAATTTTTTTTATTTTTTAATTATGTTTCTCTTTTTTCTATAGTATGCAATTTATTTATTTCTTTGTAATTGATTTCATAAGTTTTGTTTTCTTTAATTTCTATTTTCTTTGTTACACAACAATTAATATTGAGAGATTTATATAGATAGTTAATTGAATATAACCACCTTAACTAATATTAATAAATGTTATAAGTTACAAGTGTGTGTGTGTGTATTAAATATGTTCAATAAAAAACAATGAGTCTTTTATTACCAATATATACCATTAAGCCATATTTTGAGAAGAAAAAAATAATGTTTTTTTTTTGTTAAACAAAATAAGGCCCTTTTTTGGCCCATTTCGGCCCTATTTGGCCCTATTTGAGGGCCGGCCCGACCCGGCCCTTTCCGCCCTAACGGATCGGGCTTTTCGGGCGGGTAAGGGTTAGCATATTTAAGCCCTGGCCCGACCCTACCCGGCCCTAAATTTTGTTGACTTTGACTAGGCCCGGCCCGACCCTACCCTAAGCCCTAAAATTTAGGGTAGGGCCGGCCCTAGCCCGGCCCATGATGACCCCTATTGTGAGGTAATGTAGGGGTCGTCAACGGCCGGGCCGGGCCGGGCCTTGCTATATTTTTAAATAATTGCGGGCCGGGCTTTATTAAAAATCAAAGGATCCAAGCCCGTCCATATAAAGCGGGCCTTGCGGGCTTTTTCGGGCAGGGTCGGGCTTGGCCTTGCGGGCTTTTTTGGGCCGGGCCTTGCAGGCTTTATTTATAAATAAATATTTAAAGACACAAGTTTTTTTTTTTTAATCAAGCTTTGGAAATTCAATAGATAAAGATCAAATACAACCAAAGATAACATATCTATATAACTATATTGTACCCAAAAAAATCTATATTTATATATAGATACTAATTTATTGATAAATAAATTTTTAAAGACACTAATTTTTTATAAATCTATATTTATATATCATACACTCCAAAGAGCAACCCCTATCAATTCAAAGAAAATGAAAAAACCGACCGTTGGATGAGTTTATTACAATAAATTATGAGTGTGGTAAAAAATTTAGCCAATTTCACCATATTTTCGAATCCGATCGGATTAGTCAACCGTAGACACTTATATGTTTTATTGGTTGACGGATGCCGTGACAACCTCGAAACGTGCTTATTTTTTCACATCACATTTGTATATATTCCATCAATGGATGTGCGTGGACATAAGATAAAAAAAATTAATTTTAATTACAAACACATTGGTCTATACCAATTTTCCTCCTAAAGTTGTATGACATATTCATTGTATTTAAATTGTTTAGGTTCATTCTAAAGCAATCATGAAGTGGAAAATGAATTCAGAGAATCCAACCGCTCGATTGAGATATTGTAATGTTTTATGGTGGTTGTAGAAAATCCAGCCAATTTGGTTATCGTTTCGAATTCGATCAACTAGGTCAAACTTAGTTACTCTTATAAACCTATATTTATGTATCATATACTCCAAAGAGCAACCCATATCAATTCAAAGAAAATGGAAAAACCGACCGTTGGATGAGTTTATTACAATAAATTATGAGTGTGGTAAAAAATTTAGCCAATTTTACCATATTTTCGAATCCGATCGGATTAGTCAACCGTAGACACTTATATGTTTTATTGGTTGACCGATGCCGTGACAACCTCGAAACGTGCTTATTTTTTCACATCACGTTTGTATATATTCCATCAATGGATGTGCGTGGACATAAGATAAAAAAAATTAATTTTAATTACAAACACATTGGTCTATACCAATATCCTCCTAAAGTTGTATGACATATTCATTGTATTTAAATTGTTTAGGTTCATTCTAAAGCAATCATGAAGTGGAAAATGAATTCAGAGAAACCAACCGCTCGATTGAGAGATTGTAATGTTTTATGGTGGTTGTAGAAAATCCAACCAATTTGGTTATCGTTTCGAATTCGATCAACTAGGTCAAACTTAGTTACTCTTATAAACCTATATTTATATATCATATACTCCAAAGAGCAACCCATATCAATTCAAAGAAAATGGAAAAACCGACCGTTGGATGAGTTTATTATAATAAATTATGAGTGTGGTAAAAAATTTAGCCAATTGCACCATATTTTCGAATCCGATCGGATTAGTCAACCGTAGACACTTATATGTTTTATTGGTTGACCGATGCCGTGACAACCTCGAAACGTGCTTATTTTTTCACATCACGTTTGTATATATTCCATCAATGGATGTGCGTGTACATAAGATAAAAAAAATTAATTTTAATTACAAACACATTGGTCTATACCAATTTTCCTCCTAAAGTTGTATGACATATTCATTGTATTTAAATTGTTTAGGTTCATTATAAAGCAATCATGAAGTGGAAAATGAATTCAGAGAAACCAACCGCTCGATTGAGAGATTGTAATGTTTTATGGTGGTTGTAGAAAATCCAGCCAATTTGGTTATCGTTTCGAATTCGATCAACTAGGTCAAACTTAGTTACTCTTATAAACCTATATTTATATATCATATACTCCAAAGAGCAACCCATATTGTTGAGAGAAAATCTGCACACAGTTAGCGTAAATGTCACCCAACATAATTTCACTCGTATTCATTTAGTGAATAGAGTTTTTATTATTTTGGGTTCGACCCATTCAAGACAGAATGTGTCTCTTAATTACAATCCCCTGTTCCAGGGAAACACCCTTTGATTCCATTTATGAAGAAACCAATTGATGGGATGTGTGTTTGTTTGTTTTTACGGCTGCACCCGGATATTTGAATGGGTTGCCTACGTACCCTTGGAGAGGGATCAAGCCACTCGTAGTTCAAGAGTTCCAATGAGTGGATGACTCATTGGAGGCTTTTGATTTTGGAATTAGAGTAGTGTTTGGGACGAATTTGGTTTAAGTGGACCAGGGATTCGATTTTGTGTTTTGGACGCGGTTGCATCTAGATAGATTTGGTTCTCGATTGCCTACATACCCTTTGCGGGATCAAACCACATGTAGTTCCGGCATTTGGGATTTAAATGAGTAGATGACCCATTTATTTTGGATTTGTGTTTGAGAGATTTGAAAGGTTTAGAGCCTTTGAACTTTGTGTGATTTGGGAATGATTTGATTTTCTGGTGCTGGGAGAATTTGACTGGAGTCAGTGATTCATTTGGGACTGGCTGAATTTGACTGGTGGAGTCAGGGATTCTGTTTGGAGTTGCGGTTGCATCTAATGGGTCGCTAGACTGCCTACATACCCCGTGAAGGGATCAAACCACTGTAGTTCATCATTTGGGATTTAAATGAGTAGATGACCCATTTATTTTGGATTTGTGTTTGAGAGATTTGAAAGGTTTAGAGCCTTTGAACTTTGTGTGATTTGGGAATGATTTGATTTTCTAGTGCTGGGAGAATTTGACTGGAGTCAGTGATTCATTTGGGACTGGCTGAATTTGACTGGTGGAGTCAGGGATTCTGTTTGGAGTTGCGGTTGCATCTAATGGGTCGCTAGACTGCCTACATACCCCGTCAAGGGATCAAACCACTGTAGTTCATCATTTGGGATTTAAATGAGTAGATGACCCATTTATTTTGGATTTGTGTTTGAGAGATTTGAAAGGTTTAGAGCCTTTGAACTTTGTGTGATTTGGGAATGATTTGATTTTCTGGTGCTGGGAGAATTTGACTGGAGTCAGTGATTCATTTGGGACTGGCTGAATTTGACTGGTGGAGTCAGGGATTCTGTTTGGAGTTGCGGTTGCATCTAATGGGTCGCTAGACTGCCTACATACCCCGTGAAGGGATCAAACCACTGTAGTTCATCCGAATTGAATTTTCGGTTTTGTACCGAGTAAACAACAGATCTTTTTTGTCTGTCAAACATTTTGGGTGGACACCTCAGTTTTGGTGAGGTCTTCCATAATTTTGATTCGGGTAGCTGCCTTGTCGAGCTCTGCAATTGGGCCTTGAGATTTAAGAATGGGCCTTGCACTGCTTTATTTTATGCTCTGAAGTTGGCTGCAGGTAATTTGATGAAGCCCAGAACTCCAAAAAGGAATGTGTAGCATCATCGATTCTTTTTGGCTTATATCTCTCCCTTACAAACTCAGTCCCCGATGTCATCTGATAACATCCTCTAAATATTTTGAAAGAATTGGTAAGCTTCTTTTAGAGAATAGCCTTGTACGTGATGATCATCAGGTTGAGTTCTTGCTGCCATGTATGTCTTGAGATTATTTTGTCAAGACCAATTGATTGGGCTTGGTCATACTTGTCTACGTCACCACCATTTTAACAAGAGTAGAAAAGTCAAGGAATTTCACTGTTGGTCTCCTTTCTTTCCATTGATATTTGTCTCTTTGCCGCCAAAGATTTTATAAACCATGATTCATTATTTCAGGTGTGTAGACATCAATTCAAACCACATATATATTAAGCATTAAGGTAGTCTGGTAGTGTTGTACCATGCCTTGAATATTGATTTTGCATGATTTCCTTTTGATTGAGAAGGAGCCACGTAGCTAGGCATACTTTGACAATTACACTTTTAATTATGTTTTGCAGCTTCTGTTCTTGTGTGCATGTCTTGAACAACGACATGAAACCAAAGCAAATGCTTTATTTTTTCCTTCTTTGCCTTGATTATAATGTTGCCTTGCATACACCATCCAAACCGTTGCTCCACAACTACTGAAGCTTCGACATATCTTTTGGGATCGATCGAGCTTTTTCCATCCTTCGTGCCAACTGGTCTACGTCATTCGCAAAAGGTTGTGAGCATTGATATTAATTGCCTCCACCGCTCAAGCACTTCTGCAACCATTTGGGTTTGTCAATTGATATTAATTGCCTCCACCGCTCAAGCACTTGGGTTTGATGATGACCATGGGTGCTTTATTTTGTGCAGGTGCCAAGGAACTCACATCCTTGCTCCATTTTGTTGCTGTCGTGTAATGATCGAAGGTGAGCCGAGTCAAATACTTCTTTGGTGACGACCGAGCTGTGGCTTTAATTAATTACTGTGTTCCTTCAGCTTTCCGTGGCTTCGTCGATCACTGCCTATGCTTGGCTTTCATCGGTGATCAAGTTGCTTGTGGGATTCATGTGTTTTGACGCAGCAATTATTCTCCTGGAGAGCAGCAATCTTTCACCAGGAGAGCACCATCATGGTCACTTTGCTTTCGCCACCTATACGCAGGACGCACCGCCATATAGGCATCGAGAAGCAAAGTGAGGCAAGAATGGCATTGTGGTTTTGATTTGTGCCAGAGAGACTATTGTGGGCAGCAGCTCGACTTCTCCGTGATTTCTGATGTGGTAATCACCTTGGTCACCAGCAGGAGATTATGAGGATGATAGCAACACAGACACTCCAGATAGATTTTTGGCCATGCTTCGATCATGGCTCTTATCACTTGACAATGTCTGCACCATGAAAACAAAAGTTCAGTACTTCAGGTGATAATCATAATTATATACCTGTGACTTATGGAGCTTCTTCTACTGAAACGTGGTTTTCTGTATGTGGCTTCTCTTGGATAGCTTTAAGAATGGAATGCTGTAGGACTCCGGTGTTGAGTGAACTCTCTCCTTTCTAGTCTCCTCTCTCTTGAGGGCCTAGTGTTGCAGGCTTTTGCTCTTTAATGTTTGCAGAGCCTTCCTCTTTTTTTTGCACTTTAATCTTTCTACTTTCCTCCCTTTGGTGCCTCCTCGTCTGTTGCTTCTTTGCCTTTTCTGCTCTCTACCTTTTTTTCTACTTTTGTTGCTTCTGCTGCCCCCTCTTTTTTGTTTTTCCTCCCCCCGTTGTATCTGAAGGTACTCTATATATAGGCAATCAAGATCAGCTGGGATAAGCCATATCTTCAACTTTGAATTTAAATTGTTCAAATTTTAAATCTCCAATCTTGAGCAACCGTCTATATATATATCTTGAAGTTGAGCTAGATAGCCTCTTATCTCCTTATCATTGCAACGTGGATGAGTTCTAAGCCACCATACTTCTCACCTTGAATTTGAATATTAATTCCAAGAGGTGGGCTGACCATGATCTAGATAAATCAACACGCTTTTGAAATTTTGAATGACTCCAGGTTTGAATATGACGTTGACAACATGTATGCAAGAAGAGTTTTATCCATGCCTGGGTTATTAATTTTATAACTAACCCATCAATTTTTTTCTTTAGAAGTTCCGTACTTCTGAGGATGCCTTGTACATATTAGATCTTGCGAGGATTTTTTTCAAAGCTGCGAATTTTTAGGTTTGAACACATATCAATTCAAAGAAAATGGAAAAACCGACCGTTGGATGAGTTTATTACAATAAATTATAAGTGTGGTACAAAATTGAATCCAATTGAATGATTGGTCATGTACTTCTCTATATTGATTATATCCATAAGCGTTATAACCAAATTGATTGTTGCCTTCATGAGATTCATTTAAGATCCCATTGTGCTCTGTGCCTAAACTGATAGAATCAAAACTTAAGGCAACTAAAGCAACATCAAATGGAGTACTTCAATCATATATTAGTTACACCTCTACTCCTCCTTCCATAAACAATATTCTCTTGAGAACCATGACTAGCTGATCTAGATCTGTGGTTTTCATCTTAGGTGGAATGATCAAAATTACTTTCACATATAAATTAGTTCAATCATCCACCCATAGAAAATTGTCGATATTCATATATTTCACCTCCACTACCTTTCCTCTTCCACCATCTTCATCATCATATTTGTTTTGAGGGGATTTCTCTTCATCCAGATTAGCCTTGAGAGGATTTCTCCTCACTTAGATTCACCTTGAGGGGATTATTCCTTACCTTTTGAAGGGATTTCTCCTCATACAGATTCATATTTAGGGAATTACTTCTCACCTAAATTTGATTTGAAGGGATTTTTCCTCACCTAGATTCGCCTCGAGGGGATTTCGCCTCACCCAAATCCACCTTGATAGATTTCACCTCAAGGCATTTTTCCCAAATAGATTGTGCTGCCTCTCTATTAGGTCATTTCCTAACTAGAAACCGTTCTTAAAATTTACACCCATAACCTCATATTCCATAATGTATGTTTCTCTGTGAATAATTGAGTAAGCGCTTGATTTTTTTTTCTCTCATTGGATTTTACAAATATTTTTTGATTTTCTCAAGACATATCCTAAATATCTTATATATCGAAGATATTTGACGATATTAGAGAAATTTCACCAAAACGGTGGAAGATAAGATATTTTCCCTATATGATATATCAACCACTCTAAAAATGGATATATCAGAAATTTCACAGATACTTCAATCAGAAGAGATTCATTCCATGAGCTTGTGACCTGGTTGAGATCTGTGTTGTATTTGAGCTTTGATTGCTAGTAGCGCCAGCCTATATGCCTCATTTCCCCCGAGTATCTCGGTTAAGGGATAGTTTAGTTGCAGGGAGGAGCTACAACAGAAAATGAATATTGCATTAAAAACTGAAGATATCAAAACCAATATCGGAACCAAAACTCCCATTTTGATTTATTTATCGTGTGTATTAACCAAACAAAAGAGGATATATTGTCCGTTGTGAAATAGGTGAGTTCCATGTGATGCGTATATAAGAAACTAATTTATATGGGATAGGAAGATGGACAACCAACCAAAACTTCTTTCCTACTCTTGTTTCCCAAACATACCAATTGTTAGTGCATGTACAAATATTATTATTATACCAAAGAGAGGGAGATATATGCTGGCGTTTTCGGGTTATGAATCAGGTACAAGTTCATCAGTCATAAAATCAATTATGATCAAGATGAGCACTCTTTGGTTGACTTAATTATTGCTTTCATATGAAAGATGACTGACTTAATTTGATGCAGAACGGATGGCAGCACGATTCGAGGAGCAGTTTGATCGTGCGAAATGAGGAAAACGAAAATGTACTAGTAGCCACGATGAGCTCGGTGTCCGATTGGGGCGCGCCATAGCTTTCCGGAAAGGGAATTGCGCCAGGAACAAAACACATTGCTATGCCATGATGTGTGCGCTTTTTCGGCCTTTCGGGGTCGTTTAGGGCCTCAAAACTGCAATTTACTGTTTTCTCGAAATTTCGGTTTCTTAGTTTATTTTAGGTTTGTTTTATTTTTACCCGTGGGATTTAGGGTTTCATTGTTAGTCGCCCTAGGGTTTCTTTTCTCATATATAAGCAACCTTAAACGGTTGCAAAACTATCTTTTATCATATTTTCAATCAAATTGAGATTTATCTCTTTTATCTCTGGTGGACTCCAGAACCTTTTGTTTTAGGTTTATTGCTTGTAAACCTAGGTGATCTTTCCGACTGCATCAGGTGGTATCAGAGAAGGTCTTCCCTGTCTCTCTTATTTGCCTTAGTTGCAATGGGTGAAGTTACGAAAGCAGATATTGAAGTTCTTACAGCAGCGTTTACCGCTGCCTTCAATTCCGTGAATACTCAGATTGGAGAAATTCGTGGACTGTTGGGAGAGAGGAATAACGACAACAGCAACAACAACAATAATCGAAATAGAGGCGGGGAAGGAGGCCAGCGAGTTAGGGCTCCGCGTGGTGAAGTTATTGATAATAATTCAGAATCTGGTTCTGAAGAAGAAATTGTGCAACCTGAACAACAAGCACTACTAGAATAATGTTAATAGACATCACGTCTTTTAAATCAGTTAAGATTTCACCCGATGTAAATTGTTTTTCTAACATCGGTTCTTAAAAATCTGATTTCTATTCATACAATTAACATCGTTTCTTATATTTGACCGATGTCTATACTTTTCATCCAAAATTAAAAAAAAAGGCGGAAAGTACTAAGTCTAAAATTTTGGAAGCGGGAGCCAAATTTTCACTCCCTCCCAACACTTTGTCAAATTTCCGACGACTCATATTGACTAACCACTGCAATTTTCATTCCCAAACCTAACCATCACGACACCCGTCCGGCAACCGACCTCCTCTTCCTCCTTCTCCGCCTCCGACCACTCTCCTCCTCCTTCTCCGCCTCCTTCTCTCCATTCCAGTAGAAGCCGGAGCTGCGTTCACCGTTCTCCTTTCTCTCTCTGTGGGCTTCCCCCTCTCAACCCTTCTCTTCGACCGTCGAGGCGTCGACGACCTTCGCTCTCCTCCACTGTAAGTGGGTAAAAAGTTGTTTGGGTTTTGACTTTGAACATCTCCATGATTTGAACATCTTCAATCGATCTATCTCTCATGAATATCTCCTTGATTTTCTGCGTTTTCAGACGAACAGCCTCAAACTCAATCTTGGTTGCTCGCAGCAAATACTAAAATGAAATCGATTTCATGGTTTTAATGATTATTTGATAGAAAGAAGTTGAATTTATATTAAAGAATAATACTTTAGGTTCCTGTATTGTTCTTTTGGATTCAGGAATGTGATGTCCTCATCCCTTCTACTTTGGGTAGAGTTCTTAATACGTCTGAGCTTTTCCAAACTCACAGCTTTCATTGTTGTCTATTGTAGAATGCTAAATTACACATAATTCCTCTCGTTTTACTTACATTCTTTAATTTCTGGTGCAAAGGGATAATACTTCATCAGTGAGAAGCTGAAAACTTTCTGGGTTCGATTTCTGATTCTTCAAAGTCCGTGTCTTGGGTCTGTTCTCAATCTCTTTTTACTTGGTTTCTGAAGTCAGTTTAAGAAGTTGTCTGACTATTTTTTTTTGTTTGATTGCAATTCAGCATGCTAGTTGCTGCAACTTCTGGAACTGGATTTGTTCTTGGAAGTGGCAGTGCCGTCAATTTTGCTGGACTTTGTTGGATATGTGTTGGTACCATGATGTTTGCAGCATCTGCTAACTCTTTAAATCAGGTTTGTTCTCGTTCTTGTAACATTTTTTTCTTTTTTCTTTTTGCATACATATGTGCATATATATGTATGTAACTGGTATATTATGGTGAGTGTTCTCGCCTAATCAACTTTCCCTTTTATTAGTTTATTTCCAGACTGGAGTTTATTAGTTGTTTGAATTTTGTTGATTTTGGATTTGTTTTATTCAAGTAGATATGAAGGTTATAGACAACCTGGGACATAATCCCCCCTGTATACAAACCTATATGGAAAAACTGAACAAATATACAAAAAAAAATCATTAGTTAGAATTATTTCAATTTAATTCTCTCAAGTACGATTTATGAAGTTATTACTTTGTCTTCATAAGATAGTTTACTTATACAGCATTGAAGAAACTTTATCAGTTACCTTATTTCTGTTGACTGACTATGGTGTATTTTTACCTTGCACCAGTAAAAGTTTTGTTCAGCAGTTGCTCTTAAGCTGATTTATGTGGTGCAAATAGTGGAACATTACAGTATCTTTACTTCTTTAGTGTTTTAATGTTGACATTTTAACTCCATAACGTGTTGAGCTATTGTAATTTTTTCTGTTATAGGTGTTCGAGAAGTATAATGATGCCAAATTGAAGAGAACGATGCAAAGACCCCTACTTTCAGGACGCATTACTAGGCCTCATGCAATTGCCTGGGCATTTACTGCTGGCTTAGCTGGCACTGCTTTGTTGGCAAGCAAGGTGGCCCCATGAAAATACTCGCTTCTAAAACTATTGTATGACATTAGAATTTATTGGTTATCAGTTTGGGACTAATGTTGCAGTTTTTATGACAAGGTTGTTGCAGGCTAATATGCTGGCAGCTGGTCTTGATACTTCCAATTTAATACTTTATGCATTTCTGTATACTCCATTAAAGCAAATTCACCCAATAAATACATGGGTTGGCGCTGTTGTTGGTGCTATCCCACCACTTCTAGGGTAAAGTGTTCCCTGGTTCTATTTGAAATGTTCTTTCATTGAAATTCTTGCTCTGTTAGTAGCTTTAGTATCTTTGACTATTGAAAAAATGTGTTATGATAATGCTAAGTAGCTATAATCTAAGTGTTTGTGAGTGTGCGTGCACACACCTTGTGCAATTGCTTTCTGCTCTAGGTTGGGCCATTTAATTGTTAATCTCATTTTCTATGTTTCTTTCCTTTGTGTTCATTGAATTTCTCCATGCTACATTCTTATGCCCTTATGAAGTTCATGTGTTTGTTTCTTTTGGGCTCCTACTTTTTACTCCTACTTTTGATAATAGAATGATAGATTTTGCTTCGTATAGGTTGGGTACTGACGGGATTGTTAACATCTGATTTGGAGGTTCTCTTAAAAATGTTGTGAGCGAAAACATTTCAAGGGACTGCGGATTCAGGGCACTTACCGAGGCAAGTAACTCTACACCAAGCACAGGTCGACTTTATGTTTCCCATTTAAGCATGTACTACCTGATTTTGATCTCATGACATTCACTTAGGTTCACTTTTCACCACTACAGCGCCTAAAGGATCCTTGATATTCAGATTTACTTTTGACATTGTGTGATTGTTTATGGATGTGATTACTAGAATTATACGATTCAAAACTCTGTATTACAATATAGCACTTCAAAAGTAATCCTTTACAAAATTATCATATTTTTCATTTGAGGAATGACTTCTGAGGCATTGAGGTTTGAATGATCTCTTAAGTTCTTCCACTCCCTTGATTACTAATTGAAATTGGATGCTGGATTGGATGAATTGGGTGAGTTGGTAAGAAACCTCATTATCAAGTAATCATCACTACTACAAAAAGGTCATCAGACGACGGTGGATTTCTGTTGTCTGATGACCAAGCTGACAGTGGTCTAAGTGAGTGTTGTGTGATTGGAAAATCAGACAACGATGATTTCACCGTTGTGTGATAATAGTTTGCTCAACAGAAATACCTATTTCCGTTGTGTGAGTTCTGCGCAGCATGTGCCTGGCATGGCATGTGCGGCGATGCCTCGGCACATTCAGACAACAGAAGAAAGAATTCACTGTTGTGTGAGATTCATAACACACAACAGATATAACTCATTCTCTGTTGTCTGAGATATATAACACACAACAGATATTACTCATTCTCTGTTGTCTGAGATATATAACACACAACAGATATTACTCATTCTTTGTTGTCTGACATTAATAACACACAACTGAAGTGAAATTATCTCCCTTGTCTGTTGATTACTCAGACAACGGAAATGATTTCATTTCTGTTGTGTGTTATGAATCTCACACAACAGAACAACTGAAGTGAAATTTTCTCCCTTGTCTGTTGATTACTCAGACAACGGAGATGATTTCATTTCTGTTGTGTGTTATAATCTCACACAACAGAACTTTGTTTTCTTTTGTTGTTGGTTGTTAGTTCACACAACTACTCTATTTGGTTGGCTGTGGTGTGAATGTTGTAATCAAATTGGGTAACAAACCAGCGACTGTTGTAGGAAAAGCCTCAATTTTGAACTCTTTTACAATCAGACAACACATTGATTTGCATTGTGTTGTAAGACTAAATATTGGACAGTAATTACCACATAAAAAGTACTCAAATCCATATCATTCCATTACCATTTTTCAAACATCCATACATTCAAGTGACTAGGTAATGTACCAAACAATAAAGCATTCCTAGCTAGCTACACATGAATCAAAATGAATTGAAGAATAGTTTTAATAAACTGAGGTGACATTGTTGATGACTTGATTGACATTGTAAGACGCTAATTGATTGATATACACAGGCATGTTATCAACAGGCGGGAAATGGAAAAATAACTATTATGTAAAGCAACCGCGACAGCCTGAAAAGCTTTATAAGCCGGAAATGCTATATTCCTGTGATCATGGGTACCATTACATCGGTGCAACCTTGTCCTGCAAAGGCAAGCTATTCAATTAATACCAACGTGCCAATATAGATTCAACTTGTGCAACACAGTGCAATGAAACTACATCAAAGTTTTTTTTATAAAAGTGCATCATTACTAAGATTTCATATGAAGGAATTTTAAACCATAAAAAAGGGCTACAATTTGTCATCAGCAACTGTCCTCAGGTCCACACTAAACAGACCAACAGCAGTAAATTAAACACTATAAAATTCCAAAATTCCTCAGTTTTCAATTGGCTATTCAGGTTTCCAAAAAAAAAAAATAGTTGACGAAAATAGAAAGGATCTGACCTTGCATCGTTCGTCTCTGGTTCACTCTCCTATCGAGTACAGATCAGTTAAGAGATCAAATTTAGACCATACTATTTAAACCAGTTTATTTAGAAAGAGGACAACATTACCATGCGTTCATATGCTTAAGTTGTAATCAGTCTTTAATCAATAGTTCATGCTTCAGGGTTGTTTCTGGGTTTTTCAACGCGCTAGAGCCAATAACCTTTGGAAACTTGTCTTCTTTAGGATCTCCATGACATCAGAATTCCTTCTTAGCTCATCACCCTCCAATCCTTCTCTCCTGAGGTTAAATGAGTGCAAATAAAGCAAAAGCTTGTATCATGCAAAGACATGCTGACTGAAAACTGCACTGAAGATATACAGTAATTACTTGGAATCCAACATTGCTAGATGACATGCAAGTCATAGCATTATCCTTACAAACAGAACTCTTCTGAAGTATACAATAAAACATTATAACTACAAAAACAGTTTGGCTAATTTCCATTGCTGATACAAAATGATACAATGCACATTTCTTAACTACAAAAACAGTCCGGCTAATTTCCACTGCTGATACGAAATGATAGAATGCACAGTTCTTCAATAAGAATGAAAACTATCTCCTACTGCCCTCAACCAAAAAACACTACATTCACTAAACACATAAAGAATCAAACTTTGATGATCTAATCAAAAACCGAACTTGCCCTCAAGCAAAAACACTACGTTTACTCAACATACTCAGAGGAGCTTCAGCCACATCATTTTAAATAATAGCAGTTTCAACACACTAATGTATATAAACAAAATACAATAATGTGGCACAGCTCACAGAATTAAAATACTTCCACATTCAGTGTGAAAATTATAAGCAGATATGTCATGTTGTAGTATTCATATCATGAGTAAAAGTGGATATCAACAATTACCCAGATTTAATCGATTCCCAAAAGCTAGCTTTATATGTCTTATGAATTTTGCTTCCTGCAAACAAAAATAAGAAAAAACTTAAAACTTTTCCATTGTAGCTCATAGAAAAGGGTAATGACTAAACTCTAACACTCATTAAACTGCAAAAATGGGCAAGTATGCATGCCTTTAATAAGGCTGTGGCTTAAATTCCAAGGAAACAATAACTTATTCGATACTTGACGATCCAAATCAAATGAAGCAATAGGGCACCTGCCACAAATATAAAACGAAAAGGGCATCACTTCCTTGAACCCATAGACACACATTTTACCTCACCATCATTATCAAGTAATTGCACCCAATGGTTCGAAAAGTGCCTACAGATACTTCCATATAATTCCTAATTGTACTTACAGAACACATTAAACACAGAGCAGAAAGCATATATCTTCACTTTACATACCCACAACTTTGAGTCCAACAAAACTAAAAATCAATGTCCGAAAGTCTCAGCAAGTAAAACTGCATTTAGCTCTAAATTTTACCATTGTGACTAAACAGAGACAAAGACTTGAAATTTTTCTCCTTGAATGCATTCACCCAGTTCAAATAAACATAAGGCACAGTGATAGAGTCCATTCATGTATTCTTCTAATGAATGGAGATTTACCGAACCATATGCATACTATTTACTCTCCTCTTCAATCTGGAAGGTCTCGGTCCTTTCATGCCAATCCCCAGCTATAAATCTCTCATAAAAGGTGACTTCCCCAATTGTATTGACAGACACTGCTTCAGTGCTTCTAGTACCACAATACCCCTATGTGAAATTCAAAAGAAAACCTTCAGAAAATTAGTTAAAGCGGGGACAAAACTATATAGGAAGATATGTAATTGGTTTTACCAATGCAGGGGCATATTCAATATATATGGAACTTAGTTCGTATTCTACTTCTGGAGAATAAATGCAAGGTAGCAGGCTTTTGTCGTCTCTGGTCTCGTCTGTCATTAGTCGTAGAGCCATTTCCTTTAACGAAGCTTCATCATCTCCATACTTGTTGAGCATCTCTTTGAAACTATTGCTAAGTCGTTGAGACTGAAAAAAAAAAAAAGTCGATTCAAAATATATGTAGGGAGTTAATTATAATGTAAAATGTCACCAAACCAACAATGCAGCAAAGAACTAGTTGATTATGTGATAAATTTGTGCTAAAATTGAAGCGTCCCAACTGACAAACCAAAACGACATGACATTTAGTTACCTTAGGCCAAGGAGAATCAAGCATTGCATCATTTGTCAATACATGAATCCCCGGTGAAACCTCAGTGATAAACTTTTTTTCCTCCTTTGGTCTGTTGGTTACATAAAGCATGGTCTTAGAACAAAGATCAGCCAATATCAAGTTAAACCCATTGTATTTATCTGCCTCCTCAACAACTTCCTCCGCAAATTCCATCGGACTCTTTTTGCCCTGCAACAATAGAAACTTGTGATAAGTGATAACCATCCAAGATCTCTGTCATTTATGTTTAATGAGAAGGTATCAGTATAGGGGACGGCTAATTTGGAAGTGTGGATCACTGGATTGGATATAAGAACAATGCTTAAAAACAAGGAAATAACAACAAGTAAGAACTAATAAGTAGTAATGAATGCTCAATTACTTTAAGAAAACCAGAAGAAAATAAGATTAATAACGAGGAAAAAAAAGTTTCAGCAATGAAGAAATTGGGGTAGAAGACCTAATCAGGCTATTCGGAGCCAAACCACTGCTACCAACAAGCATAGCCCCAATTCCACCTGGGCTAAGAACGCGCTCAATCTCGAGCACAAGCAGAGCAGGGACTGAAACCTTGTCTAGATCCCTGCAGAACACGAAATCGAAAGACTTGTCCTCATAGTAAATCTCATACCCAAACTGTTTGCGCTTGAGGGAGAAGAATCGGTGTTCATAAACACCACGAGCATTGGGAAACCCCAAATCTTGCAACGCCATCACGGCCGAGGCCGATCCTTCACCGACACAGAGAGCCTTATCACCGTTCAAAAGCTGCTCGCCCATTAGCTCTCTGACCACACTGACAGTCAAGTTCACATCTTGCTTGCACTGCGCCAAATCGAAAGTACACCAAATGGGATTCAGAAACCACGTCTGAAAGTTGAACTTGCCATGGAACAACCACGAGAGACTTGTGGCCTCGTGTGGTGCCTCTCGAATCTTGGGGGCTCGATTCTTGAGCTAAGTGTAAGGGATATGCAGTCGAGAGAGAGAGCTAAGTGTCGAGAGAGAGAGAGAGAGAGAGCTAAGTGTCGATGTGCAGTCGAGAGAGGGCTAAGTGTCGAGAGAGCGGCCGCATGTTTTTTTTTGTCTTTCTTTCTTTTAGACACGATGTGGGAATCAAAACCTAGCTAGAAATTTTCTTAAGTTATTCACACAACAGAAATATATCTGACTGTCGTCTGAATGTATAAAATGTAAAATCATGGAGGGAAACATGGCGCCTTCAACATTTTTGGTTAAAATGTTACCGCCATTTGCATGTTCACACAACAGAAAACCTTAAATCTGTTGTATGATTATTGTATCTTGCACTAGCCCTATCTCGGTGAAGACATTCAAGCAAGCATCCTTCAACTTTGGTGCTTAGTTTTTCAATCACACAACGGCAATAATAAAACCCGTTGTCCTAGTAGCCCAAATTTCAGCTTTTCAACATCCAACCAAAACTTCGAAGTGGAGGGAAATCTGCCGCTAAATTTTTAAGGCTCAGACGACGGACCATGCTTAATTTCCGTTGTGCAATGTAGTTCCTATAAAAAAGTTATCACTTTGTTGGCATTCACACAACAGAATTCAACCAGCACCGTTGTATGATTAAACTGACTTCAACACACAACAGATGATTTGTGTTCCGTTGTGTGATTAGTGTTGTGTGATTAACTTTTTGTACTAGTGCATGTTTGCAGAACTTGGTGCACTGCTCTCTATGATCAGTTGTTGGGGTTGAAATTTCGAATGAATGGTGAAAAGGAAATTGTGTTTGGAAAGTATAGCTTAGGATTTTCATTTGTACTGGCACTGCATTATACTTTGAACTGGAGTGGCCTGAACACAGTTTCATGTGTGTAGTTTTAGGTTAATTTTTAGAATTGGATTTCCATATTTTGAATAGAGAAGATGGAATTGTGTATGACAAGTTTGGTTATTTTGATATTTCCCGCAGGTACATTCTCAATTCTCAACAAATACTTTCCCCAGCTGGGACCTTATTAGCCACAATGGAGAAATCAATACCCTTAGAGGAAATGTTAACTGGTAGGTTATGGAAATTGTTATTAAGCATGCCTTCCATCGATGCCCCCCTTAAGTTTTAAAATGTCATAAATGAATTCCTCACACATATATGAACTTACTCAGGATGAAGGCACGTGAGGGGCTACTTAAGTGTACTAACTTGGTTTATCAAAAAATGAGTTAAAGAAGCTGTTACCAATTGTGGATGCCAGTTCATCCGATTCTGGTAAATTAGAGCACTTTCTGTTGCATGCACATAATTTATTGAAATTATATTGATGAGAACTAGTATGTGACCCTTATGGAAATAGAAGGAATTGGTTATTTTATTCATATCTAATGTGCATAAATTTAATTTTTCCTTTATCTGTATTCCCTTTATGTTTTTAGCATAGTGAGAACCACATTTGAAAAGAGCTATTAAAGTCTTAACAAGTGTAATTTGTTTGAACTAGCTTCTCAAAAGATTTTACTATTCATAAGGCACACAACATACTTCTGTTATGACGCCTCAGATTCTTTTGGATGCCTTAAGAAAGGCATTCTTGACCATAGAAGCAGTATGCTTGATGGTTATGGATGAGTGCCATCGGGCTACCGGAAGCCACCCTTACACAAAGATAATGAAGGTTGATTTCGTTGTTGTGTTCCTCCCATTTCTTTGTTGTGATTTGTTAAGAGATATGCATAGTTATATCGTTTGTTGTCGACCAACTTGGCAATATTTTCTCTTTGGGTGCAGGAATTTATCACAGGTCTAGTACTCTAGTATGAAGCCAAAAGTTTTTGGAACGACGGCTTCACTGTACTTCGGAAAGGTAATAAATTGCTATTATCTATTGTTTCTCGTCACTCTTGTTTCAATGTATTACTATGTTTTTTGTTAATATAGAGGATTGCTTTTTACATGTCCATTATTGATACAGAACAATACCGCTAAAATTTATGGATTAGGTGTCTCATCCACAATGGACTGTGAAGATCAAATATCTGAACTTGAAAGCATTTGATTCCCAGGTAACCTCTTTTTTTCTTTTCTTTTTTTGAGTTGTCACTGTGAACTACTATTGATGGATCATATGTGGTGATTTACTGTGTTATAATTTGCTGTGATTTACTGTGTTATGACTTATGTTGTGTTATACATTTCTAGTGGGCGGCAAAGAGTTGGAACTCATATACCCAAGAGCAACTTGATGAGGTGCGCATTGAAGCGGCTGACTACTTGCAGACTTTGCTATAGCTAGATCTTGACAAGCAATATGATTTTGAGTAAGGCTAGATTTTGCTGACCATTTTGTAGTAGATGTAGTAATATCAGGATGAATTGTGAACAAATTATACTACATGTAGTTATTGCAGTAGTGGTATCTTCTACACTAGCCTTAAAGTAGGTTAGGGTTTATTGTGCAAAACTTTTGAAACTACCTCAAGCTCTAATTTTGGATAGAAATTAATATAATTCCCTAATATTTAAATTACATTTGAATTTCATGTTATTTGTCGATCAGCTTTCTAGTACCAAATTCAGCAGGAAAGGGATATGAAAAAAACATCAGTTACTGATGAAGAACTGATGTCAGAAAACAGAAATTACATCAGTTTGAAAACAAAAACCGATGTCAGAAAAGAGAAAATACATCAGTTTGGAAACAAAAACCGATGTCAAGAATGCGAAAATACATCAGTTACCAAACAAAAACCGATGTCTAGCATTACTATGAACATCGATATATAAACAAAAACGATGTCTGCTATAAATATAGACATCGAGATATAAACAAAAACCGATGTCTAGATCACTATGGACATCGATATATAAATAAAAACCGATGTCTGGTATAACTATGGACATCGATATATAAACAAAAACCGATGTCTAGAATAACTATGGACATCGATATATAAACAAAACCGATGTCTAGCATAAATATGGACATCAGTTCAAACTATACTACAGAATGTAGATTGAATGTCTAGTGAAATATTATGTACCAAACACATGAAAAGCTTATGAACCACAAGCAAAAATTTATGAGAACCGATGTGTAAAATATTATCAGACATTGTTTCTAAATCAGAAACGATGTTAAAATGGATAATTGTGTTGTTAGACCTATATTTCATTAAGCATCTAATGCCAAAATATGAAGGTTTGACAATAGCTAAACACACCAAAATGGTGATCACATTAACGTTTTTACATCGGTTCTGGACATTAAACCGATGTCTCGTTGCAAAATAGACATCAGTTGTGAACCGATGTCTTAGTTTTGGCGATCTTTAACATCAGCCACTAAGACATCGGATTTTTTTTATTTTAACATCAGTTGTGAACTGATGTCTATGAACTTTATCCTAGTAGTGAAGGACAAGCTTATCAGGATTACAAAGTCAAAGATGAGATCCCTTTCTTTTTAGGCAGCTTAGGTGTGGAAGATTATTTGGATTGGCAGCTTCAGGTGGACAGGTTCTTTGTGATTATGGAGGTGCCTGAAAACAAGCAAGTTAAGCATGTTGCCTGGCGATTAAAGAGTACTGCTACAGTTTGGTGGGATAAGCTGCAGAATACTTAGAAAAAGCAAAGAAAGCAGGGAGTTAAAACATGGCGAAGAATGAAGCAACTTATGATGGAGAGATTCTTGCCGGATGATTATGAGCAGATTCTGTACAAGTTGTATATTGAATGAGTCCAAGGTACGAGGACCATTGCTGAGTACACTGCTGAGTTCTTACGCTATTCTGAGCGCAATGAACTAGGAGAAACTGAAGGTCAGAAGGTGGCTCGCTATATTAGTGGGTTGAGCAAAAGCATTCAGGAAAAAATTGGGTTGCAAACTGTATGGACTGTGGCCAAACCTTCGAAATTAGCATTAAAGGCAGAGTTGTTAGAGAAGCCTTCATGAGCATCTTATTTCCAGAGATATATATAACTACCAAAGGAGCACAGATTTGGTAAACGCCTCAATTGACAAGGGTAAAGCTTTACAGCAGATTACAGGAAGTGCTTCTAGGGTTTCCAATCCCCCTTCTAAGTGGACTGGCAGTTTTAGCAGTTCTAGTGGTGCTCCAAATAAGGCCCAAAACCAGAGGCTTACCAATCCTTATGCTAGGCCTACAACAGATGTCTGCTATAGGTGCAACAAGCCTGGACATAGGTCTAATGTGTGTCCTGAGAGGAGACAATCTGCCCTTATAGATGATTATGATGAAGATGAAGAAGAAGCTGGAAGAGGTGATGAATATGAAGGGGTTGAGTGTGCGGTGGAGGAGTCTCCTGAGAAGGTTAATATTGTGTTGCAAAGGATCTTATTATCTCCTAAGGAAGATGGGCAGCAGCACAATATTTTCAGGTCACTTTGTTCCATTAATAACAAAGTGTGCAATCTAATTGTGGACAATGGGAGCTGCGAAAATTTCATAGCCAAGAAGTTGGTGGAGTATTTGCAGTTGCCCACGCAGCCTCATGATACACTTTATTCTCTGGGGTGGGTCAAGAAAGGTCCACAAGTTCGAGTTGCTGATTCCTGCAAAGTACTGGTATCCATTGGTAAGCATTATAAAGACGAAGTTCTATGTGATATTATTGATATGGATGCTTGTCATATTTTATTTGGGCGACCTTGGCAATATGATGTAGATGTGATGTATAAAGGCAGAGATAATGTGATGATGTTTATGTGGAATAATCATAAAATTGCCATGGCTCCTATTTATCAATTTGAGAGATCTGGTGTGAAGAAAGGGGAGAGTTTTCTAACTTTGTCTAGCAGTGATTTTGAGATGGAGGAAGCCTTTAAAGAATCTGAAGTTATTTGTCCAGTGGTGATTAAAGGGTAGTTGACTGCAGAAAAGGAAAATATGATGATTCCTAAGGAAGTGAAGAATATGTTGGGAGAGTTTGAAGAGCTTATTTCAGATGAGCTGCCCAATGAGTTACCACCTATGAGGGACATTCAACATCAGATTGATTTGGTTCCTGTAGCTAGCTTGCCAAATCTGCCCCATTACCGCATGAGTCCTAAAGAGAACGAGATTTTGAGGGAACAGATTGAAGACTTGCTGAAGAAAGTGTTCATTCGTGAAAGTATGAATCCTTGTGCAGTTCCAGTCCTCCTTGTTCCTAAGAAGGGTAATCAATGGCGGATGTGTGTTGATAGCAGGGCTATAAATAAGATCACTGTGAAGTACAGGTTTCCTATCCCTCGTTTGGAGGACATGCTTGATGAGCTGGAGGGTTCCAAGGTGTTTACCAAGATAGATCTTCGAAGTGGTTACCATCAGATTCGAATCAAGCCAGGGGATGAGTGGAAGACAGCCTTTAAGAGCAAGGATAGTTTATATGAGTGGATGGTAATGCCATTCGGGATGTCTAATGCACTTAGCACCTTTATGAGGCTTATGAATCAGGTTCTTTGTCCTTTCATTGGTTCTTTTTTCGTGGTGTATTTTGATGATATATTGATATATAGTAGAACCAAAGAAGAACATCTGGTGCATTTGAGGCAGGTTTTAGGAGCCTTACAGGAAAATAAACTGTACATTAACCTGAAAAAGTGTACTTTTTGCACTAGTAAACTGTTGTTTCTGGGTTTTGTGGTTGGAGAGGAAGGCATTCAGGTTGATCAAGAGAAGGTACGAGCTATAAGAGAATGGCTAGCTCCAAAAACAGTTTCTGAAGTGCGGAGCTTTCATGGTTTAGCTACTTTCTACAGGAGATTTGTGAGGAATTTCAGTACCATTACTGCTCCTATTACTGAATGTTTGAAGAAAGGAAAATTCCAGTGGGGAGAAGAGCAAGAGAAGAGCTTTGCCTTAATTAAGGAGAGACTTTTTACTGCACCAGTTTTGGCTCTTCCCAATTTCGACAAGGTCTTTGAGGTGGAATGTGGTGCTAATGGCGTGGGAGTAGGTGTTGTGTTGTCACAAGAAAAGAGACCAGTAGCGTTCTTTAGTGAAAAGCTAAGTGAAGCTGTACAAAAGTGGAATACTTATGATCAGGAATTTTAAGCAGTGTTTTGGGCATTGAAGCAATGGGAGCACTACCTTATTCAGAGAGAGTTTGTACTGTTCACTGATCATCAGGCCTTGAAGTACCTTAGCGGTCAGAAAACTGTAAACAAGATGCATGCAAGATGGGTGAGTTTTCTGCATAAATTTTCTTTTGTGATTCAACATAAATCTGGTACTCTTAATAGGGTGGCAGATGCTTTGAGTAGGAGAGCTTCCTTGCTGGTCATTCTAGCTCAGGAGGTTGTGGGTTTTGATCTCTTAAAAGACTTATATGAGGAAGATGTTGATTTTAAGGAAATTTGGGCCAAGTGCAGTAGCAATCATACAGTTGCAGATTTCCATGTGCGTGATGGTTATTTATTCAAAGGCAATCGGCTTTGTATTCCTAGTTCCTCATTGAGGGAGAAATTGATTAGAGATTTCCATGGAGGGGGTTTGAGTGGACACTTGGGCCGTGACAAAACTATTGCTAGCCTTGAGAAGAGGTATTTCTGGCCACAGCTTAAGAAGGATGTAGGAGCTATTGTGAGGAAGTGCTACACCTGCCAGGTTTATAAAGGTCAGTCCCAAAATACAGGTCTTTATCTCCATTTACTTGTTCCTGAAGATATTTGGCAGGATCTTGCTATGGACTTTGTGTTGGGTTTACCCCGTACCAAAGGGGTGCGGATTATGTGTTTATGGTGGTTGACAGATTCTCCAAGATGGCACACTTTATAGCTTGTAAAAAGACTGCTGATGCATCCAATATAGCCAAACTATTCTTCCGGGAAGTGGTTCGTTTACATGGAGTGCCCAAGTCCATTATTTCTGATAGAGACACGAAGTTTCTTAGTCACTTTTGGATTACATTGTGGAGAATTTTTGGAATGGCTTTGAATCGTAGTAGCACAGCTTATCCTTAAACTGATAGGCAGACAGAGGTTACTAACAGGACTTTGGGTAATATGGTTCGGAGTGTTTGTGGAGATAGGCCCAAACAGTGGGATTATGTTTTGCCATAGGTGGAGTTTGCTTATAGCAGTGATGTGCATAGTGCAACAAGGAAGTCACCATTCTCATTGGTTTATACTGTTGTTCCTTGACATGTGGTTGATTTGGTGAAGCTTCCTAAAGTTTCTGGTGTAAGTACTGCTCCTGAGGGTATGGCTAGAGATGTGCAGGATGTTAGAGAAGCAGTTAAGGCCAAGCAGGAAGAAACTAATGCCAAGTATAAAGCTGCAGCTGACAAGCATCGACGAGTTAAAGTGTTCCAAGAGGGTGATGACGTGATGGTGTTTCTGAGGAAGGAGCGATTTCCTGTTGGTACCAATAACAAGCTAAAGCCCAGAAAATATGGTCCTTTTAAGGTGTTGAGGAAGATCAACAACAATGTTTATGTTGTTGCCCTTCCTGATTCCATGGGCATTTCTAACACCTTTAATGTGGCTGATCTACATGAATTTCATGAAGATGAGGTTCTTTATCCTGAAGAGAACTCAGGGTCGAGTTCTTCGGAGGTGGAGGAGACTGATGTAGAACGGATGGCGGCCCGATTTGAGAAGCAGTTTGATCGTACGAAAGGAGGAAAACGAAAAGGTACTAATAGCCATGAATGAGCTCGGTGTCCGATTGGGGCGCGCCATAGCTTTTCGGAAAGGGAATCTCGCCAGGAACAAAACACATGGCTAAGCCATGATGTGTGGACTTTTTTGACCTTTCGGGGTCGTTTAGAGCCTCAAAACTGCAATTTACTGTTTTCTCGAAATTTCGGTTTCCTGGTTTATTTTGGGTTTGTTTTATTTTTACCCGTGGGCTTTAGGGTTTCATTGTTAGTCGCCCTAGGGTTTCTTTTCTCATATATAAGCAACCTTAAACGGTTGCAGAACTATCTTTTATCATATTTTCAATCAAATTGAGATTTATCTCTTTTATCTTTGGTGGACTCCAGAACCTTTTGTTTTAGGTTTATTGCTTGTAAACCTAGGTGATCTTTCCGACTGCGTCATAATTCAATCACTTGCTTTCCACTAGGGACTTTATCAAAGACGACTGACTTGTTTCTAATCTTAAATCTAATGTGGTTTCCTCTATCAAAGAAAAATATCGATCTCTAATATCTTATTGTATGATGGGTTGCCTTGCCCTCATTAAGGCTCTGTTTTCTTTGCTTGCCTCCTTTTTTTTCTTTTTTCTTTTTTTGAGGAGCTGCGTTTGTTCTTGTTTGGTTCTTTGCTTAATGAAAGTTCTCTGTTGCCAAAAAAAAAATATATATATATATATATATATATCGATCATAAGGGAAGCAGAAGCACCAAGACGGGTAGCAGAATCTCTTATAGCTAAGAAGACTTTGAATAGATGATAAGGACAACCACTGACGACTTGCTTCGTGCTTCTAACTGGTACCCATACTAGTAGTGTAGTTTTTTTCATTCTTTATTTATTATTTTTTTTGGAAATTTCTTTCTTTCTTTTTTCCAATAGACTACAAACAGTGGTAATTAAGCACCAAGATCAGTAAGCCGCACTAATATAAGTCAGCATGCATATCATTGCATACTGTGGAGACCTTAGAAAAGAGGGTGACTGTTCTTATCTAAGGCCAGAGACCTTAGAAGTCCGACCATAAACTGTTTAATTTTAATCACAACATCAGATGGTGCTATATCTCCAACGATAGCTAATGACAGTCCAAACGCCAACAAATATCAATACCCCAGCAATATGTGCCTAGATATATAAAAGTAGGTATGCATGAAGATAGATAGACATAAATGTGTGCAATGACGATTTTGACTAAAGTAACAACATAATAAGAATTATTAACATCTTTACTACCGATCCCTATCCCGAACTAATACAGGAAAAAATTAAGGGGCCGTGACCACTTCCTCAAATTTAGCTTAAAAATTGTCTACTTACTCCACTAAGAGTTTTTTAACCCCACTTACCCAATCTAACATATTTTGACAATTTTGCCCCTATTATTAAATTGAAACTGATCAATCTCTCTCCTCTCAGTCTCTCTCTCTCTCCCCCCCCCCCCCTCCCCTCTTCGATGTATTTTATCTTTCCTCCCCCCTCACCGATTTCTCTCTCTCTCTCTCTCTCCATGTCTGCAGATAGGAAATTTCCGGTCATCCAATTTGTCTAAATCAAGGGAGAGCCAGGCAGGTCGGCGGCGAGCGTTTTTCCGATGCTTGCTGCTTTTCTTGCTCAGTCTGGTTCCGTTCGGCCACATCGACGACACCGAGATTTGGAGCCACGACTTCAATTTCGAAATCAAAGCAGCCGCACAACAACGTCCAGTTCGACGACGGCGGATGATTAAGCATACAAGCCCTTCGTCAAGAACTTCCATGTCGTCGTCGGGGAAGGCGACGTCTGTATTCGACTATGGTTGAAGAAATCGAGGAAAGAAGCAAAGCTGATCGAGTATCCGAAGCTCCACGCCGGAATCTGGTCTGGGCTTCGCTGGTAGGGCTCGGACGACGTCACTGTTGGACGAAGTCGTTCTGTTTTTTTTTTTTTGGTAAATTTGGCAGAAAGCTTATAAGGAAAGAAGAATGAAAAAAAAAAGTTTTATTGAGTAGTTATACATGTCTATTGCGGGGCAATAATAAGATTATTGGAGGCAATAATATGATTATTGGGAGATAATAATATGCATATAAATTAATCAATTATGTCTGTAGTGTATTCATTTTGGTTTTGAGAGTTTATGCAATTCACTGGAGGGCAATAATATGATTATTGGAGGCAATAATATGATTATTGGAGGCAATAATATGAGTATTGGGGGGGGGGGGGGGGCAATAATATGGTTACTGGGTATTATTAGAAATCGAGGAAAGAAGCGAAGCTGATCGAGTATCCGAAGCTCCACGCCGGAATCGGGTCTGAGCTTCGCTGGTAAGGCTCGGACGACGTCACTGTTGGACGACGTCGTTCTATTTTTTTTTTTTTTTGGTAAATTTGGCAAAAAGCTTATAATGAAAGAAAAAATGAAAAAAAAAAATTATTGAGTAGTTATACATGTCTATTGCGGGGCAATAATAAGATTATTGGAGGCAATAATATGATTATTGGGAGACAATAATATGCATATAAATTGATCAATTGTGTCTGTAGTGTATTCATTTTGGTGGTTACTGGGTATTATTAGGGGGCAATAAATTCATACGCCGAAATCCAGTCACCAGTCCGGTAGCAGGATTCAGAATTCCGATCCGGTCGCCGGATTCCGGTCATCGGTTGCTGGATTCCGGTCACCGGTTGTAGGAGTCTTGTCACATGTGCTGGAATCCGATCGCCGGAGTCCGCCACCAGAGTCAAGCAAGGTCTCCAATGACTTATTTCTCTAAGTGACAAAAAAAAGAGGGCAAAATTGTCCCAAAAATAAATAAAAATGAATTAAAAAATACTTAATTGGGTATTAGGGAAATAATCTCTTAGAGTGTTTGGATAAATGGACAATTTTTAAGCTAAAATTGAGTAAATGATCATTTCCCCAAACATTAAATGCATGCGCAAAAGTTACATTAGTAAATCACCATATAAGCAAAGAGCCTTGAGCTTGGGCCCGACACTTGATTTGACACCAGTGAGGCAAACATCACAGTTACCACTTCTTCCATTCATTTTCCTACACTGCTAAACTACAGATTCTTCACATTCCATAGAAAGCCAATCATCATCATCATCATCGCAAACTTAAGAAAGCATCAAAAATCTGATCTTTATAATCTGTTTCAACAAAACATACAGACTCCCCTTGAACTACATACTTCCAAACAGAGCTTTAAAACATAGTGAAAGATCAAGGAGGCAAAAGATACCTTCTGCAATGTCATGCAAAATTGCAATCTTAATACAGTACCTAGGTGCATGTACGCAACAAAAAGCTAATTCACAAGATAGAAGAAACATTTACCTTGAAAGAATAGCACAATGTGAGCAAAATCAATGGCGGAGGAGGTGGACGAAGAACCCGAGGACCCGATGGGAGGTTTTGGCTCGCCCAGACCAACCGGCCGCTTGGATCGGAAGGCGTCCGGAGACCGCGTCTGGCAACTGGCGGAGACGAGCCTGGGGTGGGGGAAGGTCCGATTGAAGAAAGGGAGAGGTGAGCGAGGAGCGAGGGAGCGGCTAAGCTGAGCGGCGCAGCGACTAGTCGGTGAATTAACCACCATAATTTGCTGAGATTGAAAGAAAAAAAACGAAGAGGAAGAAGGTTTGGACTTTGGAGGAGTAGTTGACTCTTCCCACGAGGAGTTCGTTGGAAACTTCGAGTCCATGCATTCATATGTGACAAAATTACATTTCGGTCCATGGGAACCTAGTGCGTACAGTTGGAAAATGAATTTTGTTTTTCTGTAAAACTTCTATAAGGCTCCGAAGTAGTGAGGATCCAAATACATTAATTGGGAAAAATTTTGAATTACTATGTATGTGTGTATCCAAATTCTCTCTTATTTACATACAGCCGGCAATCTAAATCCATGATTTAACCGTTCAAAAATTACACCAATCATTAAAGAATCTTTGCAAAAATTCATTGTAAACAAAAATTGTTTACTCATTCAATTGCATTAAACTAATAGACGGTTGTCACGATACTTTTGTAGAGATGATTTTTTAATGATTGGTCCTGGGTTCGAGTCACCATGGGGGTAGGAGTGAAATCCTTTGATCCTCTTTTGAAAAGAAGAAGAACAAAAAAAAAAAAAAAAAAAGATGATTTTTAATGTTGATTTAACTTTTGAATGGTTAAATTATGGATTTAAATTGTTGACTGTATGTACATAAGCAAAAATTTGGATACTCACATACTGGTTCGGATGCAAGTATTTGTCACAAACTAGAATAACGTCTGAACTTGTTTGTCACGCCCCTGATTTTGCACACATGAAAATCGATATATAATCTCATAATTATACATGCGTGAACGTCCAGTCATCAATACAAATACCTAGAACATCTTTCTCTTAAAACAAGTACTTACTGATACACTGAACCATCCAAGTTAATATACACTCACTCCACAGAGTTATATATTACACAAATTTACGAATTAAATTGTCATCACAAAATAAAACGTAAATGCTCCTCAGAGCTTACTACATAGCGGAAGTCATATACTGGCAAAGCCAACAAAATTTGCTTCCTACCTGTTCTGCTGCCATCAAGCTACCTCAGCTTCAGCCACGATTTCCCTGACCCGCAGGATTAACCCCTGCACCGTTTGAATGGTGCACCGGGGTTGCCAATCAACATACCTGGTAAGCTTTTGCAAGCCCGTATGAGTAACTCATGAACATCAATCAACAACTCACATCAATGTACTTAAGGAACACATGCAACCATGATTCCTTCTAACATTCCATATCCTTTCCACCGAAAGGACAACATGAGTCACCGCTGTGACAATGTTCTATTTGCTAACTTAACCATCAAGTAGCAATTCAAGTCTCATATAGACAATTAAAGAAGAATACCATCGGAACTCTCCTTTAAACTACATACCTATGAGTCTCCATCAACCTCGATCGTTACTCCCATAAGCTATCATGGCAGACAGACTAGAGCTCTATTGAAATCGAAATCACTCGTCCTACCAAGGATGTGATTAACTATTTCTTGCCTTGGTCACCATCTGCGACCTATCACCATCTGTGACATGTGGTTTCAGACCCCGTCTGGTCTCAAAATCAACATTAAGGTCACCATCTGTGCCTTGTCACCATCTGTGACACATAATCTTCAGACCCTATCTGGTCATGAAATCAAACATCAAGGTCACCGTCTGCAACCTGTCACTATCTGTTATCCATCACCATCTGTGACATAAGATCTTCTTAGACTCTATCTAGTCTTAAGGTCAACGTTAAGCAAGTCGCATCCGACCTAAAAAATGTTACAAACATCTAGTTTCGGCTTTCCTAATCCCTGCTCACCATTTGTGACCCTTGATACAAAGACCAATACATCTAAAATGAGTCACACTTGACTCAAAAATGTAACATCAAGCTCAATACTTTTCAAACAATAGAAAACATCTTTTTCCATAATATTGTTTCCTGAAAAGTCACATTCAACAATAATATGAACACCATCATGCATATTATTATTCATCACAATCATCCAGAAGGATATATATATTTCATGTAAATATATATATACGTAGTCATTCGCTCAGGAATGCCTACTAATACCAACTATAGTTTGCAGTTAATTAATTAACGCCAAAACGATAATGGTAATTCTGTTCAAAAAGAACCTTGTGAGATTACTCACCTCGAAACTCCTGATGCGGCTTCAATGCAGAATAAGTAGTCAAACCACAGAATAACCATCCAAATACGTCGTCAAGTACCTAATCACATACGGTTTCCACTTAGTAATGATTCACATTTGATTTAAGTCTGAAACCCCTGTTTTGAATTAAAATCCCCAAAGTGGCGCCAATTGAGGCAAAACAACATCCGAGACCTCCCAAAGTCTCCAGAATACGTTCACGATCGATGTGACTAAACCACAAGTCGATCGGACGCTCGAATCCTCACGGATCAAATAAATCGATCGGTATGAAACTGCAAAAATCATAACAAATTCATACGAACTCCAAAATTTGCATATTATATATCGAAACGCTCGTAACAACGAGTAGAAAATATATAATACCGAAAACAGTTCCCTACATGACCGGAAAGCCACCAGAAAGCCGCCACAGATGGTGATGCACCGCCGCCGGCCAAAACTCAACATTTCACAAAACTCCCAACATCAAAAAGCTTCATCTAAGCATGCTTGTGAATTCTCATAACTAACTCCAAGTCAGAAAACAAGCATAAAGGGTCGAAAACTACCTCACAATCTTTGGATTTTTGCTCAATCCGAGTTGAACCGATTTCCACGTAAATCGATCGAAACAAACACCATAGATCGATCAAGGAGCCTCCCACGAACCCAAAGATGGAAGCCTGAAGCCTTGACGTCGCCGGAACTGTGTTTTCAGGTCGGGTCCGAAAACACCAAGCTGCACCGCCTTGCTGTGCCGTGCACGGTGGTTATCGCCACAAGAGGATGCCACAGAGAAGACCACAAGGAGGAGACGAGTCGTTCTGTGCAGGTTTCACGACTAGAGGTTGCCGGAGATCGCCGGAAAAGTCGGGTCGGGTCCGAGTCGGGTCAGTCTGAAATCTTTGATAGTGAAGGTATCGACCGAGAGAGAAGAGAGAGAGAGGAGAGGGTTTCCGAAAAAGGAAAGGGAAAAATGAAATTAAATTTCAGATTTTCCCTATTTATACTAAAATGGAAACTTCTTCCAATAGTCATAACTTCCTCATACGAACTCCGATTTACACATTCCACATGTCCACGAACTCGTATCGACGCGCTCTACAACTTTCATGAAGGAAGTTTTCCAAGAATCCCAACGTATAAAAATCCAAACATCACACAACCCCCTAAACTGTGAAATTCGAATAATTATACCCACAAAAACCATTCCACTTCACATACAACCTACGAATAAAGTACAATAACAAATATTCGTACAACTAGTCTATTATTAATTACCAAAATTAAATAACGAAAATTCAGGTCATCACATTGTTTATGGGTTAAGTGAATGAGCCTTAGATAAGTTGTTTTGCTGTTTGGCAGGGCAGCAGTGGGCTTCATGGTGCAAGATGACATTGGTACATATATGGGTGCTGTTGGGAAAGCTATCTCTCATATCGTTTCAGTAGAACATGCATAGTCGGTGGCTTGTAGAGAGGCGCAGTTAATTTTGTTATCACTCATTCTCTCCATCCTGTTATTTTTGAAACAGACTGTTTGACATTGAAGCAACAATTGTGTCAAGCTAGAACACTGAACATTTCAGCTCTTAGTAGGCTATATGACGATATCAGTGAAGATTTGGACTCTATTCCAAACTCTCGTTTGGTTCATGCTAGGAGGGAAGCCAATAAAGTGGCCCATCTTCTAGCAGGTCATGCTTTTACACATGATCTAAATTCCTATTAGTCTCATGCTCCTTTCTTTATACAAGCTGTGATAGATGAAGAGAAATATGTGCCCAAAAGTTTTTTGTTTATCAATAAAGTCTAACCTGCTTCAACTAGAAAAAAAGGTTGTTTTGTGGTGTTCCCTACCTAGTAGTAGTATATTGATCTGACAATTTTAGAGACTCAATTTCACTACTCTAAAGCACTTCAACTATTCCACAAGATTGGCTTCATACAATCGAAATTAGCGAATTACATAATATTATGGCGCCACATTTGGGACATTCACAAACCTCACAACTCACAAGGCACTGACAAATAAACAAAGTCCAAAGCCAACTACAATGAGAACCAAGGTCCAATGACAACAAGAAACCTGGCCCCCTTACAACTTATAGCCAATGGCCACATTTGGGCCTTTAATGGGAGAAGCAAATTCGTACATGTAACTTGGTCATATTTTCTTAGACACATAATGTGTTTTGCATGGATATCACAATTCACAAGCATAGACAGTGGCAGAGCCAGAATTTCATATGAAGTTGGACACTAAGGAATTTTAGAAAGAAAAAAAATGTTTTGAATTTAAAATATATACTAAAACTTTAATTAAAGATAATAAATTAAATAAAATTACGATAAGATTAATATTTAAAAAATATATATATATATATATATATATGTAAAATTGAGTAGGGCACGGGACTCACTGAGTCCCCACATGGCTCCGCCCTCGGCATAGAGATCTATTAACACTTGGCTACCACACCAAAACTTGACTACTTGAGGATGGAGATCTCTAGACTCATCTCCGCTCAATCCATGCCATTTGTTCGTGATAAATCCATGTGAGGTAGATATGGCTCATATGTACTAGAGAATCTCAATTGACCCACAGATCACACAATATATACTAGAGAATAAACTGATCAACATATATATTATCAGTTTATCACCGTCGGAGCATATATGGCTCTTCTTATTTCTCTAACGTCCACTACCAGCTTTTTTCAACTCATTACAAAGAACCCTCAAATCCCATATTCTCATCTTCATTCTCCTTTCCAAACAACAACAAACTTTTCAATCAAGAAACTACTTGGGGCAAATCCAATGGCTGCTCTCACCACCACTACCCCTAACAGAATCTCAGAAACTTTCACAAAATTGAAGTCACAACGGAAAGTGGCATTTATCCCCTACATCACCGCTGGAGATCCTGATCTCTCGACTACCGCAGAAGCATTGAAGGTGCTCAATTCTCGTGGATCGGACATAATAGAACTAGGGGTGCCCTACTCCTATCCATTACTAGACGGTCCCGTCATACGTGATTCAGCTACTCGTTCCTTGGCTAGAGGGACAAACTTGAACAAGGTTATCTCAATGTTGAAGGAGGTTATTCCACAGCTGTCTTGCCCTATCACTCTGATGTCCTACTCTAACCCTATTATCAATCATGGCATCGTAAACTTCATGTTGAACATTAGTGAAGCAGGCGTAAGTGGGCTTGTGGTTCCGGATTCCTTTTGAAGAGACACAACTGTTGAGAATGGAAGCTGCGAAGAATGACATTGAGTTGGTGCTGCTAACCTCACCCACTACTACAAGAGATCGCATGAAAGACATTGTCCAAGCTTCGGAGGGATTTGTGTACCTGGTGAGCACGGTGGGGGTTACGTTACTGGAGCTCGTGAGCCTGTGAACGAACAAGTTCCAAGTCTTTTGAGTGAGATTAAAAAGTCGACAAACAAGGCGGTGGCGGTTGGTTTCAGGTTGTCGAAGCCTAAACATGTGAAGCAGGTGGCGGAGTGGGGGGCTGATGGCGTTATTGTTGGTAGTGCCATTGTGAAGGTATTTGGTGAAGCTAGATCTCCATTGCAAGGGTTGAGAGAACTTAAAACTTTCACCAAATCTTTCAAGTTGGCTCTAATTGATGATGTATATGTCGTCGTTTAATTACGAGATAAAGTTTTCTACCAAGATTACTACATGCAGCTACAGTCATGATGTACTTGAATAAGTGATGATCGAAAATTATATATCATAATATTTAATGATAGATATTTAGTTCATAGATATCTATTCTTGCACTCATTTCTATAGCTACTTGATCAATACATTCCTAGTATTCTTGTATGAATTCAACCGATTCAGGTAGATATGAAGACCCTGTGTGTGTGTATAAAGGTTATTACTTTCCTTCAACGCTCTAGTTAGATCATATATAGTCTATCCTAATTTTTATTTAGGCGTTGGCTCAACTAATAATGTTAGCAAAAAGGAAAGTTTGTAGGAGCTAGGGTTGTTTTTTCCTCTCTGCCTCTACTTCTTTCAACACACACGTTCTAGGGTTTTTATCATGGTTGATGAGGTTTGGACTCGTTTGGCTGCAACTCTTGCTATCACAAAGGAATGAAGAACCTTATTTGGTCTAGTGGGCGCTGTCGGCGGTGTCTGTTAACCATTTTGCTATAGGACTACTATGTCCGTTACGGCAAAGCGTATACAGAATCCAAAGGTTTTGGTAATAGGTTGATGATCGCGGGTTGCGATAAAAGCACCATTGATTGGAGTCCGTGCATTCATTTGTGATGAAATTACATTTTGGCCCCTAGGGACCTAGTGCGTAATGTTGGAAATAAATTCCTTTTTTGGGTAAAAGTTCTATAGGGCTCCGAAGTAGTGAGGATTCAAATACACGAACTAGAATAACTCTAAACTTGTTTCCGGGTTGAGTGAATGAGTTTTAGATAAGTTGTTTTGCAGTGTACCCTACATACTAATAATGTATAGATCTAACAATTTTGGAGGTTCAATTTCACTATCCTAGAGCACTTTAACTATTCCACAAGATTAACTTCTACAATTTTGATTAGCGAATTACTTAACAGGATGACGCCATTTGGGACATTCACAAACCTCACAAGGCACCCACAAATAACTAAAGTCCAAAGCCAGCTACAATGAGAACCAAGGTCCTCGGATAACAAGAAAATCAAGCTCCCTTACAACTTATAGCATGCAAGATGGCATTTCCCATGAATGAGGTACGTGGAAAAGTTGAAAACAATAAATTGGCCTTTAACTTCAACTTCGTTTGATTTGGTTTTGTTTTTTGTTTTATTTGTTAAATGAACGATGAAATTAACTTGTGCTACATGTGGGCTAGTGGGCATTCCTACTGCTGGGCTAGCCTTCACATGGTCTAACTGTTGAACTGATGTTAGGTTGGATAGGGCTCTAGGTAATTTGGCCTGGTTGGAGGCTTGGCAGGTCCTAGAGTGCAGTACTATAACTAAATCAGCCTCAGACCACTGTCCAATTCTTCTCTCTTTCTCAAAGTTTTCTTTGTGTTATCGATCTCTTTTCAAGTTTCAAAATATGTGGCTGCAGGCCCCCAATTTCATCCAGCTTGTTAAAGCTTTTTGGGATGGTCTTCAGTTCTATGGCTGCCCAATTTTCGTTATGTGCTCAAAGCTCCATGCTCTTAAAGTCATGCTTAAGACAGGAAATAAAGCCCACTTCGGCGTGCATGCGCAGGTGGATGCTGCTAGGCATGATTTGGATGTTATTCAAGTAGAAATTATGGACTTGGGCCTTTCAGAGGATAGGTACATGAGGGAGGACGCAGCTAATGCACATTATCAGTTTGAGCTTTCACTGCAACATACTCTACTTAGGGATAAGTCTCGTGTGCGGTGGCTAAAAGACGGAGATCGTAATACATCTTTCCTACACAACATGGTAAAGGTGCGTCGTTTAAATAAAACGATTTCTACTTTGTCTGATGGA